>JACXGM010006081.1:0-33563 GCA_016801145.1 Umbra pygmaea
CATGTGATTGTTCTAGTCTGACACAGCTGGTGATGTCCATTTCATGTGATTGTTCTAGTCTGACACAGCTGGTGATGTCCATTTCATAACATTATGCCCACAGTCCACAGAGCTTCATGAGGTAAAGCTTCGCTATGCTCAAGAGTTCCAGAGCAGACAGGAGCTGGAAACCAACCATGTGAAGAGCCTGCAGCAGCTGAGAGAGGACCTGGAAGAACGAGACAAACAGCTCAGAGACATCCATGCTCAGCTGGACAGGAGCCACCAAGACAGACATCTACTGAGACAACGCAGTGCCAAAGACATCCGACAGGTTATGTCTGATTCTTATCATGCTGCTCATCCAAAAATGAAGTCTTTAGTTGATTGTTGTGGTGAGGCTATGATCATCAATATAAAATAGATTTAGTTGATTGGTGTGGTGAGGCTACACATTAATCATCAATACAACAAAACTTTAGTTGATTGGTGTGGTGAGGCTACACATTAATCATCAATACAACAAAATTTTAGTTGATTGGTGTGGTGAGGCTACACATTAATCAACAATATAACCACAGTTGAATTTACAAGCGGCCAACCTACACGAGGAGTCACAGAGAGTACCTTATTACACATGTATGTCCAGAGTACTTATGTCCAGTATCAGGCCTGATACCAAGTACTGGTATCGGTATCGGCCCATCCCTAAGGCGCTGCAAGTAAAAATATATAAAAATCCATCAAACTCACAATGCTGCTCAGTATTTGAAAACGAAGTCCGTCCTCCTTTCTCTTTTAAAAATACTTCTATGACACGGTTGTACAGCACATCTTTGCTTTAAGATCTTGCCCAGTGCTGAGAGTCGATCTATATGCCCAGTCCTATATTCGCCACCAAAGCTACTTCTTCACCTCTGTCTGCCATTCTGCTAAAAGTAAAAAATCTAACAATCTAAAAATTGAAAGTTTAAAGAAATCGGAGACGGGTAAGCTAAGCTAGTTCTTGTTCGGATGGCAAACTTATTTTTACATTTTTTTTGTTGAACTTTATTGAACTGCCACTCCTATCAGCAACAGAAACTATGCTGATGTAAGGATAGGCCTGCAGAAACGCTTTGGTCAAAGAATACACCCAACATGGTAAAGTCGAAATCTGATTGGTTAAAAATATGACAATCAACAACATGGTCCTGATGGGCTTCAACAGCAGATTGTATTCACTCGGAATTCTGAATGCCCCAGTCTACCCGGAGACAACACAGATGAAAAAATCTTATTGGATAAAAGCTTTCATTTATAAGAGCTGCACTAAAAGCAAGGCAACTGATAAGAGCGTACTGTACAATGAAATCACCATATAGAATAATTGAAATGAACTTTGTAAAATAAATATAGTGTTAATGAAAAAATATATTCAAGAATAATATATGTTAAAAATATATTCTATCTTTGGGCCTGTAGAGAAGGCTTTGCAGGCCCTGACGGCCCACCACTGTGTATGTCACCCCCTGCTGGATGCACAGACATTGTTATAAAGTCATGACCAGGATACACATAAAACAGAGATCATTGCCTTGGTTGTATGTTCCAAGTAGGTATAATACAGCACCTGGTCTATCATAGGATTAGGATAAACTACTTATGGAATTAACACATCTAAATCATCTGATGTATCCTGGACAAAAACAAAATGTTGGATTATTATTATATTGCTAATGGATTTGACCAAATATAAACATGGCATTAATGCACGCACTCACTGTACTCTGACAATAGGTGAAGGGACAGCTTCATCAGGAACGCAGCCTCAAACAGGAGGCTTTTCAGTGGGTGGGCAGACTGCAGAGCCAGGCAGACAACAATGACTCTTCTATGTCCAGGTGTACCTCAACACCAGGTAATAACCTCTAGTCCAGGGTTCTCCAACCCTGGTCCTGGAGTGCTACCATCCTGTAGGTTTTCACTCTAACCACACATAATGGAGCCTCATTAACCCAAACAAACAGCTAATTATTTGAATCAGGTGTGCTAAAATAGGGCTGGAGTGAAAACAATCAGGACGGTAGCTCAAAAACAATCCGGATGGTAGCTCTCCAGGACCAGGGTTGGAGACCCCTGCTCTAGTCTATGACAAATGTTGAATGTGTAACTAGACTTCAACCTATTTTATTTGTGCTCTAACGCCTCTTTCACACAGGGCGAAGCAAGCCATCCTGTTACACTTTCCCTCAGAAAAGATCCAGCATCAGATGTTTAGAACATGCTGGATCAACACAACAAGAAGACAGCAAGAGGGATTATACCACCCAGCTTGAGAGGCCCAAAACAGTGGGTATACTTGTAACCATAATACTACTTTATTTATTCATTCATATTGTATGAAGATGAGTTGTATAATATATAATATGAAATTGATACTCCAATTGGCACCAATGTTGATTAGAATGCTCAAATCAGCTTGATTCCAGGTGCGGTTTATGGTTGTCAATCTTTCAGTATATGTATAAACTTTTGCAGTACTACTAGCTAGCAGGCTACCTAATGATACTCTATAGTCCATGCTACAGTAAGAGCTATCCGTAGCAACGTTAGACTGATTGACAAACAGCGACGCACAGCAGAAATCTTTAGTAACTCCTTAATCACGATCATTCAATGGACTATACAATACACCTAATTAAACAAATAGATTATCCTTATTGCTTATGTAAACAGTGCCTTAATTGTGCGCTGAGGTGTTGAAATAAATGTTTGCTAGAATAATTTACCAGTTAAACATAAAAAATGAAATGTAATACTTTCATGTCTTTTGAAATCGTAATCTAAATATGTGCTACTCAATGGAGTCAAATGAACAATTCTAGCATTTGGATGTAAAAATGAGCCATGTGTATATAATGTGTATATAATGTTTATATATAATGTGTATGTTTGCCAACAACACTGCGGGTCGGCCATTCCAGTGTCATGGTGCTTGGCTCCTTCAGCAGGTTTTGCAATTCTTGGCAGTGCTACAAATGTAGGCAACTGCCAAAGAACCTGACATATTCGTGGCACCTGCTGCAAATATAGCACTTCTTAGACAACGGTCTGTCTAGGTATCCACTTTTAGTCTGACAGGCTGTGTCAAGTGCTACTCTTAGACAGCAGTTCGTCTATTTTTCTGGTTTCAGTCTGACCGGCTGTGTCCAGTGCTACATTTAGTCAACGGTCTGGCTAGGTGTCTGGTTTTAGTCTTACAGTCTATTTGTTCAGTGCTGCCCTTGGACACACTTAGGTGTCCCGTGTCAAGCTGCCAGTCTGTAAAGTTGTCCAGTATTACATTAACAGTCAGGCTAGTTTTTTATCACAGCAGAGGCATCCTGTCCATAGGGGGCACAAAGGCACATACCCAGCATATTTACTGTTTGAGACATTGATGCACGTAGGGAGTGAAGGCTGGCCCGTGTGTTTCGATGCAACAGATGATCTAATGTAGCTCAAATTGCTGAAAAGGTTAATGCTTGTGCTGATAGAAAGGTGTCAGAAAACAGTGCATCACATTATGTTGCGTATGGGGCTGTTTTGGTGGCAAAAGGGGGACCTAGACAATATTAGGCAGGTGGTCATAATGATATGGCTCATAGGTGTATATTGTCTGAAGACTGAAATGTGTGTGTAGACTCACTAGCAACTGTAAACATTTTGGTAGTGGTTTGTTTTCCAAAAGAAATGTATGAAATGTGATGTGTGTGTACATTGTCAGGACCCGTCACGCCTACGCGTCTTCACTGCTGAGACCCTGCTACCAGACCTGACTGTTGGAGGCTTAAACTCAACTATCCTCCTAACCCACCTTCAGCGCCCAGGACTCTAAAATCAATGAAAAATTTGTGTTTGTGTGGAGAGAAAAATAAATAATCATGTTGTAACAATAAAAACAAGATTTTATTGGTGATGACAACTCTGTTAATTATACACTTTGTGAATGACCATTATACACCTGGGCTACTAAAACAAGCAACAAAAAAATACACTATAAAACACTTGTAAGATCCATTGTTTAACGTAATACATTTTTGTGAACTCGTTGCAAATGCTACTATACAACATGTAGTAAGACAAATCAAGCACAGGTTTGACAAAACTACCGGTACAAAAGCCCGGAGGATCAAAACTAAATACACAAACACTTAGATTTTAGAAAAGTTATTGTAGGGAAACAATGATCTTAGATTTTTGAATAATTCTTTAATATCCTGAATTATCTGTTTATTCACATGTAGAATAAATACAGCATAATAATAACTTAAACTCAAGCCAAAACATTGCCAGCATGGTCTCAGATCCATTCATTGTGTTTAGTGAACTTACATCTACTGGAATTTAAATGTGCTAATTGTCTCAAATTCGTCTTTCAGTAACCAGTTCACAGAATCTTTCTAAACTGTATTTCCTAATTAAAAAATAGGGACAAGAAATTTAGATGGGACTATGAACTTGCTGTGCTTCCACAGAGGGTGTCACTGAGCATGTGCGAATCAGGCTTTGTTATAAATGTTGTTTTAGCCTGTACTTTTGTGTGTAACAAAGCACTGCATAATGTGGATAATTATTGATGATAAATCACTTTTTCATATTTTATTTAATATAAAGAAATACAATTTTTCAAACATTTGTAAGCTGGTCATGTAAATAGAAAGTACGGCTAAACAGTACAGATAGCTCCTTCAATGACTACCAGGATGCTTGGCTGAACAAATGCAGAATCTGATCTGGGACCAGGTTATAATGGGAGGAAATTTAAAGGGTTAAAGTATAGAATCATCTGAACTGTGTTTGCAATGGTTGTGGCATATTCATCACATCAAAAACTATGTCAGAGCATAGAAAAACATAAAGAGTTGCATGGAAGAATACAAAAAGACACAATTTGAGAGTTTTGACAATACAAATAAAAACTGATGAAATGCATTCAGTTAACAACTTAAAAAAACACAAATTACTTTACCATGTCAAAACATTTAAGCTATTCATCTGTGGTGTTAATCATGTCTGCAATAATGCAAATTTTGCACCAGTCTCTTCTCCAAGAATTAATATAACAGGGATTAAAAAATATAAGAATTCCAAATAGAACAAGTTGTTAATATTTTGTTTTAATGATCCCAAATGCAAAGAGTAAATCCAAGTCTGGCCCTTGATTTCAAAAGCACAATTTTATACAACTATGTTCAGTCTGGAATTAAATCTGATCACACTTTGTCAACAATGTTTCAGATTTCATGTGCGCAAAAAAGTTATTTGCAATTGAGCCAACACTAGGTATACCATATTTACCAGGAATACAATCTCTGCAAACATAGGACATTTTCCTTAAAAAAAACATTGTCAACCTACAACTGTTGATCGTATTGAACCTTCAAATAATTAAATAATGTACTAGACACTTCAAAGATCCAAAAAGATATTCATCTAAACCCAGACAATTCAAATGAAAGGCATGTTATGGATAATTATATGATCTACTAAGGAAATAGAATTTAATGGATCAGTACCAACACTGAAATATAACGTAATCAACACTGAACGGTATACCAATCCTATGACTAACCACACTGTTTAAACCTGGAGATAAAGTGACTGTTCCATTCAAACAATCAAAGATAAACTGGTGTATCTTTTTCATCGAAACCTGATTCACACTACTGTGTATAGCCAAACCAAGCAGTACAGCTTGTGTAGGACCTGTTGTGTCAATCCAGCAATACAGTACAAGTAATGGCCAGAGCGCATTGATGCAGCATTATGTCTATGTCCTAAATGGCACCTTACATAGTGCATTACTTTTGACCAGAGCCTATCTAGGGCATAGAGTGCCATTTGAGACAGACATGGTTTACAACCTGAGACAGCAGGCGACTTCTGAACAGTTACTATGCAGTGCCAAATGAAAATAAAAAAACACTAATATGATGAGTTATAGAGATGGGCATATTAGCCTAATTAATTATGATCAGTTGCGTTTCAGATCAATTCTTCACCAGAATAGTACGCCCACAAACACTGACCGGCAGGATTCACTGGGTTGAACAAATCCGTAACTAGATTTTACAAATGGTTTTCACAGAAGTACCATTTCTCTCAGTAGAGTAACAGAAGTACAGAAAACACAGCCAACAAAACAGCCCTAACCAACACTGTTGTCCAGTCTGATAGTAATGCTAGTTGTAGCTACATACTAATTGTTCCATTCTGATAAGAATGGCTTGTAGTGTAGACATTTTAAGTTTGTTCTCAAACTTAAAGTGCTGACTAAAGGTAAATACTTCAGCAAAATCAAACACAAAGAACACCATTGCCCGTAAGTACAGAAAACGTGCAAGTCACTCTAGCTGGGGGTCAATGACATCTCCATATTTAAAGTCAACTTCAGAAACTTCTTGTGACCAGAAATCAAGTGTTTATCAAAAGTTAAGGCTCCACTTTCTTTCATCGTCACCACGGCACAGTACTGACTTAGCTATTTATTTATATAAAAATAAAAAAGTTACATCAACAAATGTTTTTATTTACACATTGACAGAGTATGTAAAAGTTGCTTTAGTACACTGGTAACAATATGAAATTAGTTTTGCATTGAATAACATTCAGGCTGTGTCAAGAGTGAAGGAAAAAGGAGCAGCATTTTATATTTGCTTTGAGGAGTGGGGTCTGAGTGGATGTAATTTCAATAAATTCCCAAAGTTTTTCTAAAAAAGAACTTCCTGAATTAATTGAAAGGAAAGTAGTGTCAACAATGGCACCTAAATTCCTACAGAGTGCACTCCTTTTGGAACTAGGGTGCCAACTGAAAAGACCCAATGGACTCCAACCGTGTTCCAGGGTTCCTCATAACACAGGCTTGAGGACGGAGCGCAGTGAGCGTCCCTCTTTAGTGAGCTCTCTGGTAAAGCACATGCAGGGTAGCGGAATGGCATCGTCTCGACGTGTGACAGTGTTAAATGTGCACTTCTTCAAGTGGTCCGCCATGCTGGCAATGTTGGCAAACTTCCACTCGTTCACCGTACCAAAGGCTGTGCTGAAACGCCACACCTGGAGAAACAAAAACACAGACCTATTAGCATTTCCTTCTTTTGTCTCAAAGTTACAAGAAAAAAAAGTTGGAACATCACTATAAGTAGGAAATCACTGGTAAGCTCAGCAATTGACAATGGTAGGCCAAAGAAGAACTCTACAGTAGGTGGCCAAAGAAGAACTCTACAGTAGGTGGCCAAAGAAAAACTCTACAGTAGGTGGCCAAAGAAGAACTCTACAGTAGGTGGCCAAAGAATGCTCACAGTTGAACGGTCTCCAAGGAGGTAGGCCAGGATGTCAGCCACTACCCTCCCACAGAAGATTTCAACACAAACACTACAGAGGTGCATAACACTAGCATAAAAAATAGGTTACAATTGGCATTACACCTAAAAGATGCTGCAAAGTTCTAGAAAAATGTTATCTGGACAGATGAAATGGAATGTGGTGTAGAACAAAAAAGGAAACTTGCCAAAATCAACAGGAGACCAAATCTGTGAAATATGGTGAAGGGGATTGTTTAGGGATTGTTATGGTGTGTTTGTGTGTGTCTCTCTGTATAGATCAATTGTGGCTAAATTGTCTCTATTGCTGATATCAGGAAGAAACAATGTAACATACCTTTAATTATCTTAAAATTAGTTAAGGCAAAAATACCTCAAAATTAAGAATTGGAGATACAAGCAAAGCTTATCATCATCAGGACAGCCTCACGGGATGACTTCAGACACTAATCAAATATAAATGTTCTGACCAAAAAAACATAATATAATGCATTTATTCTCACATTACGGGTATATTAATCTCAAAGTAAATTAAAATAAAAAAGAATACAGCAATGCCGTAATGAGGTGACTAACCTTGTTTTGGATCTGCCAAGATGAGGACCCGTCGGGCCGCCGTGTATTCTCCCAAAGCAGCACCACCATGCCTCTGGACTGAAGCAAGCTTCCACACACGTCCCTCATGGTCCGAGAGACCCTGGACAGCTGGCACAGGCTGAAGCCGTCCAGGAAACTAGCCACATACTGGAGCAGCTCAAAGGGCAGGGAGCTGAGGTGGTCGCAAGTGTAGCCGAATCGACAAGCATTCCTGGGAAGACTTTTGTCTCCAAACCGGGGGGGCATGCCCGGCTGAATCCCGAACGAGCCCAGGTGTCTGTCGTGGATGACCCTGGAGCCCTGCACAGAGGGACAGAAGCGCCTCTGTGAGTAGGTGCAGCCGTAGTAAGCCAGGGGGCAGCGGTGCTCCAGCCAGCCATTCAGCCCCGCGTGGATGTCCCCGTGGACGTTTTTGAAGTGAGAGGAGAACTCATCTCTGCGGAACAGTTGTCCGCATACGAAGGTGAACATGGTGCGCTGCTTGGTTTGGTAGCGGGCTACACACTCTAGCACCAGGTCTAGTCTGAGGGTGTGGAATGGGCTGGGGTTGGAGAGCTGTGGGCTGGCGTGATCACAGGCTGACGCCGAGGCAATGTCCCCCACCGTGGTGCTAGTGGCCAGTATCGCCGACGGGAAGGAGAAGGTCTGCGTACCGAAGTCGACACGGTAACCGTCCACAAACCTGCTGTCTGAAATGCTCCGGCCCCCAGGGGAGTCTCCCAGACAAAAGAGCAGCGCCGCCGTTATCAAGTCGATCCCGTGAAGCCCCAGAGGATCGTCCGTTACCTCCAGGTCTGAGGTGTCTACCGACTTGTCCTCCATTTTGGCTCTGAACAGATAGGGGTCGGACATCAGAGCCCTGCGCCCGTTAAACGTGAACACGCTCATTCCTCTGAGAACCTGCAGGTTCTGCAGTTTCCTCTCCAGCCACCTGTCTTCAATCTCCAGAGGCAGCTGCTGGAGCACGTTGTAGGGCTCCAAGTTTGGGAGAGGCATAGGAAGAGGCAGGTGGATTGGTAGCGGTGGAGGGTGGGGGCCGGAAGGCTCCCGGGGTGTTACTATATTAGGCATGGAGAGATAGGGCATCACTGGCCTGAACTCCAGAGACCTGTGGACATCTGAGTGCCTGGGCGGTGATCGACTCAGATCTGCCCGTTCGCGTCGTCTCAGTCGATTGTGGTCATCGTCTGCGTGACGGAAACCGTTGATGAGAGGAGGAGCCACCTCTGCTAGACCCACCCTGTCATTCTCTGTTTCCTCTGAAGATTGGATGAGTTCATTGAGCTCTACCCAGTAACTGTTGTCACCAATCTGCCTATCTGTTCCTGCTACACAGTCAACTCCACCCACTGCGCCAAGCTCGCCATCTGACTCTGCGTCGTTATTCTTCATCACAACGTTCTCTAAATCGTCATTATGATTAACCACCTCATCGTTCTCTCTGTCACTGACAACGACCCTTCTCAAACTCTCATCCCCATTGTGATTTCCATTCATTAATTCAACATCCCTCGCACTTTGGAGAACTTCCAATGTTGCTGCTAGATTTCTTTTGTGTACTGCAATATAAGAATCCTCACCATTCATTTCAGCCACTCCATTAGTTAAAACAACAGCTTGTTCCATTTCAACCGTTTCATCACTTACAACAGCCACTGGTACACTTGACACTTCCTCAGGCATCTTTGCACTTATTTCCTCTGCTGGCTTATTGTAACCGTTCTTTGATGTGTTGGTGGTGACTCTGAGAGACTCCAGCAGCATCCTCTGATCTTGCAGAGCCAGTGCCATGTCCAGCTGCTCCACCACTTCAACATTACTCAGGTGCTCGTAGGACTTCCTGTCTGAATAGCTGACAGGCCAACGGTTCCACTCCATGGTGCAACAAACCACACTAGCTGGGCATGTTTCAAGGTGTTCAGCCATCTTAATCCGGGCCACAGTGAAAGGGCACCCAAAACCAGTGTTTAGGCAAGGCACTCTTTCGAATGGGCATAGTAAACGATGCTCTTCTGCTTTGCAGAAGTGGAAGACCGCACCACAGACGAGAGGACATCCAATCAGATCACAGGACACACCAGTCTCTGGGCGGATCATACACCGCCGGTTCACACAGTTCAGGCAGTGTGCATGAAGCTCCATCTTTTTTGTTGTTGATTTTCCGGATTATAAATATGGGGGCTGGGCTTTTCCCCTAAAATCAGAATAAATAAAACATGTTATTCTTACAAAAATGTAGGACTTAATAAATATGGACAGCAAATAAATTAATAGAAAAAGAAAGCAAACCATGTCCCAGTTACTAGAAACATTCTGTCCTGTTACATTATCCCACTGACACAGTTCTAGGGCAGTTCTCCAGCTAGGAAACATGTGTGGCAATGAAGTCGCGTGTCTTTAATAACAGGCATCACATTCTATAATTTAGCGCCTGCTCTGCTCGCTGTTGCCATCTCAAAGTGTTTCTGTTTACTAAATCTTTAAGCTGCCACATGACATTTCACAACACACTTCTTCGGTTACAGTACATGATCAGACCAGTTCTAGAATCTAGCCTAAAGGCCTCAGGGAACACAACCTTTAACCCTTGGCTGAAGCTGTAAGAAACGAAGGCCGGTTCAGTGACCCAATTGTACAGCTTGATCACACCAAACTCTGAAGACTCAGAAACAACCGTGACAGTGTCTGTAAGGGGAAACTTCACACCGCCAGGCTTGACTGGGCATGACTGGGTAGTTGGGCTTTACAGGCACTGCATTACTATAAATAACACACAACAGCAGGAGACCATTCTATTTAAATACAGAAAAGCATGGTGTTGTGAAAATGTGAACGAAGTCTTAAATGTGTACTTAATAACACTGGAATATTTAGACTAAATATGCTTCTTCCCAGCTGTTGCTGAAGGTAATTAACACATGTTGTCTTACTATGTTGTTTTAAGGATATTTGTAGTTAACCTATTAAGCAGGTATGCAACTAAAAAAACATTCAAACTTACAGTACAGTCTACCTGCTAGTTACACAATGCAGATTACTTCAAACTGACCAAAACAACACATTAATATTGCTATTAGCTAACGTTAGCTTAATGAGCTAACACAACCCAATAGAACATATCACATTATCTGGCTAGTTATTGATTAGTTAAGGACAATAATACTTTTGAAAGTGTAATTTAAGATATCCACCGGCGTAACTAGCTCGTTGCTCCGAACATAAAGTCACTGTCCAGACAGAGAAACACTAGACTACATATTTTAACCGGCACATACTGAATAACAATCAGCTACAACACCGGAGCTGTCCCAGCTAACGTAGCTACTGTACCTTCGTAGGTAACTACTAACTACAAGTCACAGTAACATGTGTAGTAGACAAGTAAGTCGGGAGCTAAACGTCTAACTGACTTAATTAGCCGACTTAATTAGCTGACTTAATTATCTGCCTACTCAGGAAAGTTTGCTTACCCGTCAGAAACGAAATATCTAGCAAATCGTTGTTTTCTGATTATTGTTCTACTAATCAGAATTAACACTTGCCACATAAAAGTAACTAAAACGTCTGTAATGTAATGTTATCGCTATTTCCGCTGCAGAGATTCAGGTTGTCCCTTTCGCGTTCAGTCCGGTTCTGTTGTCGTGTTCAAAGTTATCTAGTTCATCTGTGGCTGCGCTGATAGCTACAAGTGGCGCACGTTGATTCCGTCATCAGACACTGGGGAAAACTGGGGACCACAGTGACGTTGCCAAGTTTGGACAAGGCATCTCTGGTTTGGAGAGATGCATGTCTGAACTATATGGGGTAGGGAATACCCCCAAGTGCGGACTGGGACCAGAAACCAGCCCCTCTTCAAGCATCCAGTTAGTAGCCAGAACAATATAATTTTGTGAGACGACAAATAACAAATCCAATATGCTCAATGGCCTAAAATGAACTAACCAATGTGGCATTCACCTGAAATTCAAAATGCCGCCCTCCTGCCCCCCAGTAATAACTATCCGGCCGAGTAATATCTCTTCTGCACAATCAGTTATTTATTGTATGTCAGCACAGTTATGATTTGCATTTATGCTTATGTTACCCATTCCATTGTTACTGCCGTGCCACTTTGCATACAAATTGATCTACCTCTAATTTAGACCTAAGTTGCACTAACTGCACATAGATTTCCATCATATTCTCTGAATACCTGCACTCTGGATTTTTATTTTTGGTGTACTTTACTTCATGTCCAACTTTGTGCCCGCGTTTACATTACGAAAGCTTTCAGCCACATATACTAGACCTCTTGGGAAACGCTCGAGACTAGATAAAATTGTATTGCGTAAATTTGCGAATAGCCGTTACATTTCACCCAGTCTTCCGAGAGGACTTCGAAAAATCCCACATGGGGCTTTGCAAATGTGAATGCAATTGTTCAGGAACATCTAGAGAAATGTGTATCACTGGGAAATTCTTAACATGTAGGTCAATGGGCTGGGATAGGGATGGGCAGATCGATCCCAAAATATCAATACTTATGATCCTGAGGTCATTTTTTCCTAATCGATACTGGCGTAAAAAATTATACTAGGTGTTTTTTTTATAAACCTACAGTTGTGCTCGAAAGTTTGCATACCCCTGGAGAATTGGTAATAGATGTACCATTTTTAAAGAAAACATGAGTGAGCCCAGAAATGTCTTTTTTTAATATGATGTCTTTTGTGATATTTGTCAATGAGGCCTCAAATTCTTACAGGTGGTATAGCTGCCCATTCATCTTGGCAAAATACCTCCAGGTCATGTAAAGTCTTTGGTCGTCTTGCATGAACCGCACATTTGGGATCACTCCAGAGTGGCTCGATGATATTAATGTCTGGAGATTGTGATGGCCACTCCAGAACTCTCACCTTTTTCTGCTGTAACTACTGGACGGTCAACTTGGCCTTGTGCTTAGGGTCATTGTCGTGCTGGAAAGTCCAAGAGTTTCCCATGCGCAGAATGTACTGGTAATTGTCTGCCAGTATTTTCCGATAACATGCTGCATTAATCTTGCCATCAATATTCACAGGGTTCCCCATGCCTTTAGAATTTACACACCCCAAAACATCAGTGAGCCACCAGCATGCTTCACAGTGGATGGTATTCTTTTCACAATAGGCCTTGTTGAGCCCTTTCCAAACATAGCGCTTATGATTGGGACCATACAGCTCTTTTTTGGTCTCGTCACTTCAAATTACATTGTGCCAGAAGCTGTGAGGCATGTCAAGGTGTTTTTAGGCATATTCTAACCAGGCATTTTTGTGGCACTGGTGCAGTAAATGCTTCTTTCTGGCAACTCAAACATGCAGCTATTTTTTGTTTAAGTATCATCATATTGTGATCCTTGAAACAACCACACAGTCTTTTTCCAGAGCAGCCTGTATGTCTCCCGAGGTTACCTGTGGGTTTTTCTTATCCCAAACAATTCTTCTGGCAGTTTTGGCTGAAATCGTTCTTCACCTTGGCTTGGCATCAAGAGATCCCAGAATCTTCCACTTCTTAATAAGTGATTGAACAACACTGACTGGCATTTGCAAGGCTTTGGATATTATTTTATATCCTTTTCCAACATCATGCAGTTCCAGTACCTTATTACGCAGGTCTTTTCACAGTTCTTTTCTGCTCCCCATGGCTCAGTATCTAGCTTGCTCACTGAATCCAAGTGAGAGCTAACAAACTCATTGACTATTTATATAGACACTAATTGCAATTTACAATGCCACAGGTGTGGGACATGAACCTTTAATGGCCATTTTAAGTAAGTCACCTTGTGTGTCTGTAAGAAGGACAAACATTCAAGGGTATGTCAACTTTTGATCATCAGTGGGTCCTATCAGTATGGTTTACATAGGTGCCAAAAATCTACAGTATGTGATAAATAATGGCTTCATATAATCACTATCCTTACACTACAGTGAGATTTTCTGCATGAACGTATTGTCAAAATCAATGCCGACATTTCACATTTTCTGCCATGTAAACTTATGAACACAACTGTATTAATTTATATTTCTAATCATACAGTGTATTATATGCTGACAAAGTGCGAAACATAATACCAGGCAAGCAGAGAAACACACATGGACACACGATGAGGCTGAATACTGTAGCCAGCCCCCCTTCAGCAAACTTTTCATGTATATAATGACTTTTGAACAGGTGCAATTTCTTTAAGACCAAGGGAAGCTCGGCTTCCTCTAAAATGTAAAAAAATAAATGGTCAAATATATACTATTGTGTTAAAATTTTATTGACTAAAAATGCGTTAGAAAACGTTCAGCCTAGTTGGTACAACAGGGTCACAGAGCATTTTCTTGAAATGAAAGCAGTAGGGCAGTATTTACATATAAATAAATGGACAATTTGTATGATATAGGTCAAAAATGAGCTTCTCCTCTTTGAAAGATTAGCAGCCGCCACTGCTCTTAAAAGTATCAGTATTGATATTGGGGATATTAGCCTTGTATTACTTGGTATTGGATAGAAAGGAAATTATTGGTATTGCCAATCCCAGACATCTCGCAGATCACTCAATGACAGACCCAAAACCATGTGACTACTTTTTTTTTGTGTGTTACATATTACAAAGGTGAGAATAGTTCAATGAAATACCAACAGAATTTTTTTTTAAACACATTTATTTTTTTCTTCATAAAAACACTAAAACCATGATACCGAGCTATGTTTTGTTTTTCTTACAACAAATGTATAATTGCTAATTTCTATGCTGATATTTTATTTACATCCCAAACTATAGTCAACTGATTTTATCCTCTTTGCTTTTGCAAAAAATATATGTTGTGTATGCGTGGTTGAGTGGGTATGCCTGCCTGTTACGTGTGTGTGTTTGGTTTTGTACATGTACTTGTGCAGGCATCATTTGTCATTAATTCTCAAGGCTTGGGCTGGTGGGCTGTCTTAGGAGGC
This sequence comes from Umbra pygmaea, assembly GCA_016801145.1. Taxonomy (NCBI): domain Eukaryota; kingdom Metazoa; phylum Chordata; class Actinopteri; order Esociformes; family Umbridae; genus Umbra; species Umbra pygmaea. Next base: position 14,871 of record JACXGM010006081.1, read on the forward strand.
CACCTCTAAAACGTGTATATTGGATAGAGTGAGCTGAGCAGCCTGCTGTGCTGGGTAGGAGCGTCTGGTTCTCAGCCACAGCCTCCCAAACACCCCTGTGATCAGCAGCATGACAACAAGCAGGCCGGCCAGGACAAATGTCTCCATCGGGGGCATACTTCCAGAGTCTGCAGGGCAAAAGATAAACAGTCAACAATGCAGGGACAAGATTCATAGGGGCACAACAAAGCAAATTAGTGAACATTTTTGGAAAGTTCAAATACTGTAAATATATTATGTTGAACAAACATACCCAATCTTGGTTGAAATACTATTTTAAATATGAATTTAATAAATACAAATTGAAAAGTATGAACAAATTCACATTTTTGTTTAAAGCTGCAGTGTGGAATTTCTGTCTCCCCCTTCTGGCAGTGAGAGTAATTACACAAACACTGTCAATGTGAGTTTATGACAGTGGGTCTACGCATAGATCGCTTTCTTTTTAAGACTGTAATCCTTCATCTCAACGCCGAGTTACTTTTTCATCTTGAGCATCAGACTTTTTTCTTAGATGCTTCTTGGGTTTTTCTGCAGCATTTTACAGTATACTTCTAATTCCTGTAACATTAGCCCCTCCTTCCTTCACAATGGCTGCTCTCCTCTTCTGTGCTGGTAAAGCAATCATTGCTGGGTGATGTAAAATGTAAAATGCATCACTACTGGTGCTCCAGTGTGGGAATGTCGCACCAGACACCAAATTTAAAAACACTGTTTACTGCCAAATAGAGAGCGATTGACCTGACGGCGATAGGCTTAATCAACATTCTGTGTACGGGTATGACATGTGCTAGAATGTAACGGATGTTCGTTTATATGTAAGAGTTCCGCACTGCAGCTTTAAAACTAGGTCAGTATCTATGATGATGATGACGTTGATAATGCTGTCTCTATAGCATTTCTGCAGAGTTCAACAAGGCTTGGCTGCAGAACATGGCTTGGTTCTCATTAAGTTTAGGTAGTTCCTCCTTTGTCACTATAACAGAACTTTTGATGGTATACTTACTTAGGGTGGGTTGGTCACTGTCAGGCAGACGACGTCGGATTGGTCCATAAGATACTGTATGGGACATGGTGACATCTCTTCTTGTCCTCTTAAAGCTGTCCTCACCAGAACAGTTCTGTTAAATAAATAGTATAACCATACATTTTAATGATGGAGAGAAATACGGAGGTACTGTACTACAAGCATTTGTAAAGTGTAAATTAAACATGAAGGAACCCATTTTTACATATAGCCGTATTTGCACATTTAAAAAATAAATCAGAACAGTAGGAAGTATTGGCTAGGGAGACAAGCATGTAGGAGGAGACAGAGAGGACCATGGTAATTTGACAACCAACTTTCTCTGTAATGGAATAAGATGTAAAAAATGAATCAGTTTGGGGGAGATGACTTACTACAGGTCTGCTAAACCTGCTTCCTGCAGAGCTACGTCATCTAGGATTAATTTAGCTTAACCTCCAGTTAATTATCAGAATCAGATTAATTTAGCTTAATCTCCAGTTAATTATTAAAATCAGATGTTCTAGAAAACGTTTGGAGGGAATCAACAGGAGAGTAACACTCCAGGAAAAGTCCTGAGTAGCCCTGACCTACAAGCATAGAAGGAGTGTAATTACAGGTTCAAAGCATTATCATCAAGTGTTATTGACCATATTAATTTCTGTTTACATTTTCCAAAGGTATATTATATTTCCCATGAATATCAGTAGAAACAATATGTATTTTCAGCAGTAGGCTCTTGCTACATACTAAGATTTAAATGATCCTTTAAGCAACTACAGAATGAATACATTGGCAGGCGACACTCACAGGCTGACAGACGCCAGGTGTGTTGTGACAGATCTGAACATTACAGTGCAGGAAAACATCCTTGTAGGAGCTGCCCACGAACTTGAACATTTGTATTCGGAACATAGACTCTGGCCCCTGTCCATTCTTCAGTACTGTCAACATCTGCTCATTTGACAGCACAGGGCAGCTGGGGGGAGGGACACAGACAAAGTAGGCAGTGGATTCATTTCACAGCAGGATGTGCAATCCCTTAAGAGACGTACATTTTAAAATGTTTTGGTTAATGAAACTCAGAGACATCTATTTCAACACCAGACACAAATCTAGTTACTTGTTTTGAATGTATGCTGTGTAAAAGCTGAGAGATTTGTAATTGTAACATCCATCTTTCATATTGAGAAAGCAAACACATAAACAGTAGGTTACTGGGCATGAGAAAACAGATCCTACAAAGCTTTACCCGTCCACCCATAGTAAACAGAAATCCTTGTGCAAGTCATCACTGTGCTGTTGCTAACAGTACAACATACTTTCTGGGTTGTCAAGGACATGCACAGTTGTTGAGCTGAAATGCATATAGCCTCCGATAATGTCCCAAGTCACCTGACAAGGGTATGTGTCACTATAGCCCAAGCTGGTCAAGACTGGTTGATAATCTAACACTACATTTTTTTATTTACTCTAATAAACAAAATGTAAGGGGAGGGGCTTAAAATATGCAGTGAAATTGTGTTTAACTTGTTCTTGAACAGACCTTTCTTTGATAAAGGTGTATTGGATGTTGCTGTATGGGTCGTTGGTTGGGGTGGCCCAGCACCTCTCCACACGCAGCAAGAGATGAGCCGGTATCTAAATGACAAAGTAAGAGTCCAGTCAGTGACACACACCTGCACTGAGTACATTTTGGACCTGGTCATAAGGTGTACAGTGAGAGAATGAGTAAACAACTTTATTTTGGGGGAGGGGTCTTAGTGTGGGGGTCTTAAGTGTTTCTAAGAAGGGAAAGATGTAGCAACAGTCAATTAAAGTGAATAAAGCATCTGCCGAGGAGGGGGGGAGGGGTAAATCAACTGAAGATAAAAATAAAGACAGAGTTGGCTATGGAGAGAACGAGGGTACAAGTTGTAGTTGGTATGCAGAGCGATGATAGCAGTGTCTGATAGCACCAGCATTTACACCACTGTAACAGACTGACTGGTTGATTGATACCTACATGTATCTGTTTGTCACAATCAAATGGGCAGCTTGGGTGTCATATTTCAACAACATCACCAGTGATGAGGTCAGTGTGGTTGCAATAACACTAAAAAGTTTAAAAAAAAACAATACAATGTGTATAAAAAAGTAGCTCTATGAAAAGACATGGAAATATGAACTTCACCATGAAAACTTTAACGTAGATGTTGTCGTCAAGTGTCAGTGAGGGAACAGTGGTCCATTTGTCTTCAAACTCCTCATCTTTGTACAGTAACATGGACACAGAGAAATTACCATCTTCTGTGTTCAGAGTGATTGTTCTGGAAACAATAATATATTTATTCATTTGTTCAACAAGATACATGCCTGGGAACAGTACTGGCAGAGTTTTAGAAAGTACAGTAAAACTACAGTTCTAGGCTGGGTAATGGGAGTCCATAACTAACTAGTTAACATAATTAATAATTGTTTACTCTTTGTGTTCATTGTATAGATCAGTTGTTCCCAAAACTTCCCTTAAGTGAGCTAGCTTCAGGGGTTGTTCAAATACATGGACTGGCTGAATTCTTAGTTATGAACTCCCTTTACCTGGTCAATGTGGCCTTAATTATGAACTCAGCTGAACCCAGAAAAGTAGTTTTACTTTGTACTTTTTTCAACTCTGAGTGCCGGATAACATATTGATTAGAACACAGATGTTATTTGTTAAAAAAGAAGCAGCAACTTCCTTGCGAAAGATGAACCCTTAATGTCAGTAATACAATGAAGACAATTTTCTAGAAGTTCCAATTAACATGGACGCTGTGCATGAGATAAAAATATAGGAGCAGATTCTATCCACTTAGGTCAAGTTTGAGGTTTTTTCAACTTAACTGGAAGTTAAGATCAGCCCACAGCGCTTCAATCAAATAGATTTTATAAAGCCCTTTTTATATCAGCATTTGTCATCAATGCGTTTACAGATTAAGTTAATTTGAATGGATGAGCTCTAAAAACGGCATAAACGGCATCCTCTTTCAGATCAGATTGTTCGATGTAAAACACTGGGTGAAAGCTTGTTAATTAAACTTAATTCACATTCTATCTTTAACCAACGGGCAGGTTTCTATCTACATATCTTACTTGACATCAACTCTGATCATGTTTTCCCCATTGGGCTGCTGGACCATGTAGTTTACTGGGTAGCGGCAGATGAAGGTGATGTTTATGTAGTTCCTTGTTACAACATCCGAGTCGTTGTTGCGTATGGTGTTTATGAACATAATATGTGTACCATCCGATTCCTAGAAAGAGGATGGCATTACAAAAGTGTCAGAGGAACATGAAGGTTACCAGGGCAGATCAATCCCTCTATTGGACAGACGGTGTCAGCTGATGGCAGGCTCTGTATACTGACAGTCCATAGCTGAATGAGGCAAGTTGAAAGTAACTAGAGTTACAAGCCATCATAGCAGATTGATAACCAAGAGTAAACTAGCATATGCCACATACACAACCTGTCAAAATGACAACACTATATTTCTCTGACAATATAGAATGTCTAGTTCAACATCACTGACGTAGGTAGACTCCCTAAAGAAGTTCTGGATGTGAAGGTTTTGAGAAGGTTGTGTCTCTGCATCCCTGTTGAGAGCAAATCGAGGACTGGTCCCATGACCAGTGAGGAGGATGAATTGCCCCTTGGCTTAACTGCCCAGACATGTTTTATTGCCTCAGGGTAAATACACCACCCCCATTGGGCCCACAACTCACTGTGTCTGGCCTACTTAGGTTTCATGACACTTCCCTATAAAGTGCAAAATATTTTACCACTGCCCAATAGGGCTTTATGTAGTGCACTATGTAGTGATTAGAAGTTAGATGAGTTGCTTTGTTTTAAAGACAACTTTTAATACTGTAGCAATCCACTGTATAGGTTGAGGAATCAACAACCACCCATATTAGCTGGCAAATAAAAAAATTTCAAACATTCAATTGTTCATTTTAGGGGACTCCAACATCAATAATTCAGGAATGCCATCTTAGAAATGGTTCAAACTAACGGAGTATGCAATTTGGCAAGAGATTACAACAATGATAATGATCAATGGGAGACAAAATCTTCCAATCCAATTTATTTCCTGTTGTTTAGATCATTTCACTTTTCAAGTGTCGAGTAGAGTCATTAAATTCCCACTTGCTCTTCTCTGCAGGCCTGTCTGTGTGATTCAAGAGTGTCTACTTCTACCTCTCAAGGTGAAAAGAAGGACTGTTTGGTAACTATGGCATTCTCATTTCCCAACATCGTCTAATCCTGAAAGAAAAACAGGCTTACCACTTTTACTGGCTGGTTCACCGCTAAAGCCTTGTAAAACCTCTAAGGCGTGGGGAGAGCAAGACATTCACTCCCCTCTCAAAGATACGTTAACCTTTTGCTCGCTTTACAAGAATTGCCTCTTTGCATTCTAAGCAAGCTTTTCAATGACACTCAGGGTCTTAAGTACCGATTTGTACTGAGCCAGAGTTAAAATAGTCTCATTGCTGTTCTACTGCCACCACTGTCTGAGATGAGGCTGGGAAGGCGTGTAAAAATTGGGGACAAGTAAACCTGGCCAATGAATTATAGCCTGGCTTTTCAGTGGATCTGAAAACACGCTCATCGCTTCTATGTCAATCCTGATAATTTAGGGCTTCAAGTTCCCACCCATTCTTTGCTGCTTTAAATAAAGTCTAGAGGCGCTGTGGAGGGAAAAGGAGCATCTCTATTTTCTCTAAAATAGACTACTTATCCCCTCCCCCTTTCTGTCTGCCTGCCTTGCTGTCTGTTTTCCACTCTCAATCCAGCGCAAAAGGGTTCTAATACTACACAAGACAGGAGGCCAGCATGCAGTATAACAGCGGTGCATCGTAAAATTTGATAATTTACTGTGACGGGGATTTTATGTGGCTGGTAAAAAGGATCTAAACTGTAGTTTATCTCCATGTTACTGAGGCTAGCATCCTTGTTCTTTGTCTGGGTTGCTCTAAACGACAAAGGTTACTACTATGTTTACTTAATGGGACGCCTTCATAGTTTGTGTGACCAAGTCAATGTACTTATATCCCGCAAAGAGAGAACTGAAATGAAATGTCCATAACACGAACAGGCATATCTAGCGGGAAAGCTACATTTCTTACCACAATTGTCCCACAGTCGGAGAGATTAGTTTTGATGCTGAAGACGTAGTAATCTTTAATCTCAACTCCACGGCATTCTGGGTCATTTAGGTGCAAATCCCAGACCTGAGGAAAGTTCTTTATTTTAGAGGTACAGTACACTCTCCCTGATTTGGTTTATAGGTGCTCAGATTAGTGAAAATGTAATTCACTCGACCACCACGATATGCAAACAGTGAATTTACAGTTTAAAGTTATTTATTTAATATTCAAACTAGATGACATTGAACCTACATAAAGGGGTGGCAGTTTGTTGATGAAGAAGGCACTTGGAATGACCACTTCCATTTGGTCATTGGTGCAGAGGACCGTTTCATTGAGCTCTGGGAGAGAGGATGGGGTCAGCGGGATATTTAAATCCTGTCCCCCTGACCCTGACATGAAATCAGATATACAACAAAGTTTCACTTAGAAAAAAAAATCACAGTTAATCCGCAAGTACAGTATTCAGGTGTTATTTCAGATAATATACCGTGTGTAAAAACATATTTACTCCAGCTAATATCAGAGAACATTAAAATTGTCAACACATTCTACTATATTTAATTACAGACTCCAGTTACCCCAGTGACAACAAGTTGCCTTTGGCATCCTTCTCTAATTTATGGTCTAGACTATTTTGTTGAAGAAAGAGAAAAACACCAATCAAACAATAAAACCCGATAAAAACACTTGAGATATGCTCATTCACTTTCTTTATGCTCATTCAACTTTGAAATATTAGCAAAATATCCTCCATAATATTCATGGACTTCCACTTCGAATCATGCAAAAATTCACTGTTTAGTCCAGATATCAGGCAACGTGGATTTCTGAAAAACATACAATTTAGGGGATTCTGTAACGGCACTCTTAAAGCCGTTGTATCCCTGTGATGTTAAACTGAACTCACCCTCCTCCTCGTGTTCCAGAAACGCAGCAGAGGTGACAGCGATCAGGAACCAGGCAAACAATGAATAGTCAGGTGTCATCTTCAAATGGACTTTCTCGCTCTGGCTTCTCTATGGTCAGACACTCCAAACCTCCAGTTCCTGTCTCCTTGGCCCTTTTCACCCAGGTCTGTGACTCTCCTGACCTATTCTCCACACAGTGAAACTGTCAGGTCCAGACGTAGTGCAGCCCTCTAACAACAGGGCTAATGAACTAGGACCGAGACCCAACCAATAGCCTCCCTCCCTCCTTACAGAACTTAAAACACCAGCCGGAACGATGTCCCCCTCAACAACAATGAGATTTCACACGTCAAAGGGGGGAGCCGAGGGGAGTCTGAGGTAACACGTAGGTTTACGTTCTCAATGTCAAACTATTCCATATCTAGTGCATGACTTATAGTATAGCCAATAGGACTTTGGTCAACATTAGTGTACTTTGCAGGGAATAGATTGCCACTGCTGCCAATGCCTTCTCAGTAAACATCTTCCAACTACTTTCCCTCACTACACATATCGGCAAGCAGTCTCATTAACATGTAAACACAGAGACAATGATGCACGGGTGCTACTGCTTGTTGTCGGTTTTCTTTTTTAAAGCTCTTTACTGGTGCGGGAAACCATTTGATGAGTTCCAAATGGCCCTCCAGTCCCTGTGTAGTGCACTCTTTTACCTGGACCAGCATAGGGTATAGGATACACTGTATAGGGTGCCATTTGGGATGAACGATTGATATGAAAAGAAGGCCTGCTGAAGGGCAGTTCACTGCCAAGAGTCTAAATGCTGTGTGTTTCTTAATGTGTGTGTTTGGGGGGCGATAACAGGCAGGGGGCATTGAAATGTCAGTAGCTAGAACGTAAGGAGAAACATTTCAGTGAAATGCTACTTTTTTTCATCAGAATTTAGACTTTTAGGAGGTGACTTTACAAGGCGAGATTTCCAGACATCATGTGATTTGTCTTGCAAATAAGATGGGCGGATGAACCCCCCCCCCCCACACACACACAAACAACAAGCTTCAATAGACAACAACAAAATCTACGCATGTTATTAGAGACAACAGCTTCCTTCCTGCAGACTTTTACAACACAGAAGCTAGTCTAAGTGGTTAGACACAAATGTCGTAGGATACAAAAGAAGCCAGTTTAAAATGACAGGCTTTTATTCTTTAAAAAGGGATGGAATACCTCAACCAATCACCACAGTGATGACATCATCTGGAATGTTTGTCCCTAGTTAGAATATCAACATTCAGAGAAGGAGTATGTCCTAACCCATCATCTATTGTAAAAGTTATTGTGAGCATTTACGGTGAAATAAAACATTTAAATATTTTAGTTAAAAATAATCAAAAAAGCAGAGACACAATCAATATACCATTACAAATCTGTGGCAACAAGTGAACTTTCCTGTACCAGACAGAGGGCTCTAACAAGAACATTACAATATTGCTTTAAATTGTTAAAAAAGAGACAAAGTGTTTGCTTTTTGTATTTTTATATAGAAACAATGTGTGGTGCCATTGGGAACAGCTACATATGAAGTGGAATGTTCAAAACAACCATTCCACTGAGTCCCGGTCTGCTGAGTGTGTCAGGGGACTCAGTGGGTTAGAGAGTCAGACTTCTATTCAGAAGGTTGTCGGTTCGATTCCCGTGTGCACCAAATGTCGTGGCGTCGTGTTGTCCCTGGATAAGAGCGACTTAAATGGAATATGTCAAGCAACGTGAGTGGAAATTTGAATCGTTTTTTCTGTAAATCGGCATTGTCTGTGGTGGTATCGCCAGGGTGGACATGTGTAGCACCTGACAGGGTTAGGGTTAGTGTTGGGGTGACTTTACTCCAGGGCCTGGGGCTCGAGTGGCATGGCTTCCTCCAGGCCCTCACTCTCCTCCGTGAAGAGGTCAGCCAGATCAGCCACGGTCAGGACGGCAGCCTCCGAGTGCTTCATGGCTGTTGTGCTGTGACTGCTGTAGGGGTAGGACAACATTATAGGTGTTTAGAACTAAGGTGTTCAGTCATCGTATTGTGACTATGTTTTTAGGACTACAGCTTTCAATAGGAGTAATCTTTTTTCCAAAACAACTATGGGTAAGGAATGTTCTATAACCTATGTGTGGTTTTGGGAATTGAGGTAGTATCTATACTTGAAATTGAAATATAATACATTTAAGAATGCAATTTGAATCTGGTTCTATATTTATGTAATAGAATACAGGTTATATCACCTTTTCTCTGCAGTCTTCAACATTGCCTGCATTCTTTCTTCAATAGTGGACTTAATGAGGAATCTGTGGACGAAGGTGGGTCTGAAGGACACAGAAATACCATAGATCAAAACTTGTTACAACATTTAATAATGGCTTGTACATGCTTAGAACTATTAATAAAGACACCCCTGTATCCTCACTTGGTCTGTCCGATTCGGTGGACCCGCCCAATGGCCTGCAGCTCATGGGCGGGGTTCAGGATCGGCTCCACCAATAGGACGTGCGTAGCCTCGATAATGTTGAGCCCATTGGAGCCCGTGTGAATAGGAAGAAGCAGGATGTTGATCTTCTCCTCATATTTAAACGAACAGAGATTCTCCTGGAACGCCGACAATTCACGGGTTATAGTTAGAGCAATAAATATGCAATAATGTACTTTGAAAACTGTCAGTTACAGCAGGCTTAGTGGACTTTCTTATTTACTTTAAAGGTTTGAAGTCACATGCAACACAAACCTGGAATTTGTGAATGCCGTTGATTTGTGAGAACTCCATGTTGTTGTCAAACAGAGCCTTCGCTATGATGTCCAGTACACTCTGCCACTACAGTGAAGGGCCACAAGAAATATAAACTAAACACACCACACAGATCACGGATACTATGTCCCAAAATTATGGAATTGTATATAAAAAAATATTAAGCTTGACATTGCAGTGCCTATAAGTCATTTTAAATCTGATTAATTATTTTTTTATTTCTTAATTTTGATGTAAATCCACATTTTATTCCAAAATGTATTTATTTCCATTTAATTACATTACATTATTTAATTTACATAATATTGTGACAGGGCACCAATGTAAAAGAGAAATAGGTCTCAGTCAATCATTCCATGAATAAAGGAGAAATTAAAATGAGAATATTAGAAATAACCATAAAAACTCCTGCAAAAACTTAATAACATGTCTTTAGCATTAATTTCATGATCTGTGTTACAATAACAAAGAAAAAAATAATAATCACAGTATATTTAATTTTTACATTTTTTTTATTTACTGAAGATGACCCGATTTACAAATTTAACAACATTTAATTACAATTTGTAATAATGACAATTTGGTTATGATATGTGCTTTTGTTTACACTTTATTTAGAAAGTAGACACGTTACCGTGGAGAAGACGAGGCACTTGGCTCCTGGGTCAGTTAGCTGAATCTCCTTCAGAGTGCGGACCACCGCCTCCACCTTGGTAGAGTGACTTCCCTACCAGGCACAGAGTCAAGCAAGCAGTGTGGAGTTTGTAAGATTTTTTTAGACTTAGGCTGAATATCAACAACATACTACAACTCTGATAAAAAGCCCTAATATAGTAAGACAAAGCATTTGGATTCTGCACATGATGTGAGGTACGAGGTAGCCTAAACATGCATTATGCTATAAATTAACATGTGTCATTTTTGTTTATAGTTTTAATTATTTCTTTTATTTTCTCACTATGAATTAATGAGTATTTAGGCAACCTTTTAGTTCAGTCATGTGCACAATCAGATGCCTTGTCCAGCCACAGAAGGCCTGTTGTCCAGAGTTATAGTAGACCGATTAAAACACAAATTCATTTAAAAAAAGTTGCCAAAATTAAATGCTGCATGTACATTTGTGCTCATAAGGTGGCTTACCCTGGCAGAAATTGTATAATTTCGGCATTGATTTTGACAATAAAACTGTTATGTAAGGATAGTGCTCATATGAAACCACTAATTATCACACAGTTGTTTGGCTCCTTTGTAAACCATAATGATATGGTTTAACAGAAATCACCCATATGGCCCTTGATCAAAAGTGTTGAATATTTTGCCTTGTTACAGACACACATTCCCCATATCTGTGGCATGTTAAGGTCTGTGTATACATAGTCAATGGGTTTGTTAGCTCTCACGTGGATGCACTGAGCAGGCTAGATACTGAGCCATGGGGAGCAGAATAGAACTGTCAAAAGACCTGCATAATAAGGTACTGGAACTGCATAAAGTTGGAAAAGGATATAAAGAGATATCCAAAGCCTAGCTTTCTTTTTACTGTTCAATCACTTATTAGGGGCAATCCAGCCATCAAACACCTCAAAATTGTTTTCCAGGTAATTTTTCCAACACCATAGTAAAAAAAAACTTTTCAATGCGTTCTGTACTCCTTAAACTGGTCTCTGAAAATTTTTGAGTTTACTGTGAATGAAATTACAGGGGAGGAGATCAGTTGACTGTATCTGGCGAGTGCAAATAACAATGGCGAATGCAAGTGAGGAAATACCTGAAGACTCGGGGAATTTCAAATTTGATCACGTGTTATTGATTGGAAATATCCAACCATACATTTGATCTGGAATACAGTGAGGAAGAAATATGGGAAGGGCTGCTGCCCATTTTAATTGGTTGAATCAATATAGCCCCTGTTTTTCTGCTGTCCATCGAGAGCTCTCAGTGGCAACAGAGACAGAAATTTGTTGTTGTTAAGAGTGGGACAAGGAAATGTTTTTGCTTTCAACCATCTCCTGCCAAGAAGATGATTAAATTTGTTTGTTAAAGTTTTGACATTCAAATGGACCAAAGTGTTTTTGAAAAAACAGCCAGGCCAGATCGAGGACCAAATTATCACAGGTAAGGAGCTGATTTTCCATTATCTACTTGGCTGGGGTTAGTCTTTATTAGCTCCAATGTAGCATCTTGTAATTATGTGAATACTTGGAGGAAAGAACATAAAATGAATAAAAATGCCTTACAGAACACCGCAAACTCTGTTATATTTAAATCCCAGGTGGTTGTATACTTTTTGGTGCAATTAAAAATAACAAATGAAAGATGAGTTAGAGCAACTGGTGAGTGGCTAACTGGCTAACTAGTTTGTTGTCTGGGGTTTTCATCATGCACCCCGGCCTATCTGGAGTGGAGAAAGCATAATTAGCTTCAATGTAGCAATCAGTGATTGTGTAAATACTTTGAGAAATGAACGGAAAATAAAAAAATAGAGCCCGACCGATATATTCATTGACCGATATTATTGGTAAATATTAGCAGTTTACAGATATATTCGTATCGTGATATTTCCACCGATAACGACCGATACATTTGTATGCAATTCCTTATTTGTCCGGGAGAGGGCGCTCTTTCACTGAATATAGGTTTGAGCATTACAAGAATACATTATCTTAAAAAGATTAAAACAGTGGGGATGGAAGAGCGGCTCACAACAAGCTGCTTATAAAGGTGAGTTGAAAAACAGCTTTCCGGTGTAAGAGTCACACAAAATGCACACAAAGTTTTACATTGCATAAAAAGGCTTTTGGGGTTATAAGATAGACAGACGCTATGGCCATATTAAGTTACTGAGTATTAACCACTGTACCGTAGCTAGCTACTGAAGTCAAGTCAAAGTGTTTCTGAATATGCATTTTTAATAAAAAGCCTGCAGTGTTTACTACTCCAGCTCTGGCATAAAAATGTTTTCCAAAACTTGAGAATGTCAACACCTGCGTTTCACAATTTCCATGACATCTACTTTATCTAGCTATGTAACTAACGTTAGCTCTCTGGGACTGGTAGCACGCTATATTTTGAATAGAAACCTAGGAATAACGGAGAGCACCGCAGTTTTGGGGTGAAACCATTAACCTTTGAAAGGTTGTTGAGATAAGTTTCTTCTTTGTTGTGTGGTGTCGAATTAATATGGTTTCTCCAGTCAGGAGAAAGCTATTATGAGAAGGTATATGACCGATTTCGGCAAAGTAAGCGAACCATTTAAATGACGAGCCAGCAAGCTGCCAGCCTGTGCACAAGCTAGCCTAATGTGATAAGCAGCAGTAAGCACTGTCATATTATTATGCTAGCCAATGCCAACATGATTTATTTAATGAAATGGTATATATTGGTAATTGTTTGGAGATCGCACATTGAATGGTTACTTTGAGTGACCAGCGCAATACTTAATTTGAATGTTTGGATTTGATTAGAAAGCAATTTCTATTATTATATTTGCAAATAAGTTACTTATTTTCTTTATAATGAGTAAAGGAACACTTCTAAATGTATCTTATTTTCTATTTTGCCTGCAGCATTTTTACGTGCGCATTATAGACTGTGCATAATTAAGTCTGCAGTAGAATCACAACCAGCAGATCAACGGACTGAATGGAAGGAACGCCAAGAATACTGGCTCTCAAGTTGCTAAAAAGAATTGTTTAAAAGTAATATGAAAACAAGACTGTGGAAATGTACACTTAACTAATACTAATCACAAAAACATTAGTTTCAGTAAACAACACTGCAAGGACGAAAATAAAAATATCCTAAATAACACTCAGAAACAGACAAAGCTGATAAGCTAACTAACGAACAAATTAGCTGAGTTGATTTGAGGTAAGCCTACGGAGCAGCAGCAATCACCTGCTATTACTGTACAGTAATCTGCAAGCAATTGTTTAGTTAAGATGCTCAGAAAAGCGCTTATGGTTTCCTTCAACAAAATACAAAATAATAAAATTAGCATGACTCTCACAATTTTTTTAGACCATAGAAAATCAGATTGCAGACTTTGTAAGACAATTTTAGGTCTTAAATTCTGGAAAATGATATTAAGACTATTTAGACTTTTTAAGGACCCGCGGGTACCCTGCTTTGAGTGTCTATGGAGTCTGGTTTTAAGCACAATCCATGCAGGAAAATGTAGATTTTTCATTTCAGCTATAGTAATAGAAAATGTTGTATCGGTATCGGCAAATTTTTCCCACTCAGAATCGGTATCGGATTCAAAAATCTCATATTGGTCGGGCTCTAATAATAAATGCCTAACGGAGTTCTGCTAACTCTGTTTTATTTAAAGCCAGGGTGGTTGTTTACTTGTTGGTGCAATTGTTTGCAAATAACAAATGAAAGACAAGTTAGAGCAATGGGTTAGAGGCTAACTAGTTTGTTGTCTGGGCTTTTCATCCAGCCCCCAGCATAACTGGAGTAGAGTTTGATCAGTTGCTTCAACGTAGCTATCGGTGATTGTGTAAATACTTGGAGGAAAGAACATAAAATTAAAAATAATCTGTTGTAGATTCTGGCTAAATCTGTACCTAATGAAGCGTAGTAGGGTTTATAGCTCTGAGACAATATTGTGACCTGTAGTAAATGTTTCAAATTGCGGTGTATAATCTCTAGCTAGTAGCCAAGGTCCTTACGCTAAATTCGACTCCAGCGAAGCGGCTCGCAGTGCGCAGGAGCAAAGTTTGTATTGAATTCTGGACTTTGTGGTATTTAAAGTAAAATCCTATACAGAAGATACCGAACCATACTCTCGGCTGTTTTCGAAAAACAACACAGGAACAGCACTTTATATGTTAATCAGTCTAGGGTATTGTTTTTAAAAACTATATTAAAAATGTTTTATTTACTCTGGAATTGTCCTTTAAGAAGTTGAAGATTCAGGGATCTCTTGATATCAAGCCAAGGTCACATAGACCAAGAAAGATTTCAGCCAAAACTGCTATGAGAATTGTTCGAGATACAAAGAAAAACCTACAGGTAACTTTGGTAGACATACAGGCTGCTCTGGAAAATTAAGGTGTGGTTGTTTCAAGGAGCACAATATGTCGGTACTTGAACAAAAATTTGCTGCATGGTCGTGTTGCCAGAAGGAAGTCTTTACTGCACCAGTGCAACAAAAAAGCCAGGTTACAATATGCCTGACAACACCTTGACACGCCTCACAGCTTCTGGCACACTAATTTGAAGTGATGAGACTAAAATAGTGACCAACAAGGCCTACGAAAAGAATACCATCCACACTGTGAAGCATGGCGGAGGCTCACTGATGTTTTGGGGGTGTGTGATTTCTTAAGGCATGGGGAACCTTGTGAAAATTGATGGCAAGATGAATGCAGCATGATATTGGCCAATACTGGCAGACAATTTGCATTCTTCTGCATGAAAGCTGCGCATGGGACACTCTTGAACTTTCCAGCACAATAATGACCATAAGCACAAGGCCAAGTTGACCCTCCAGTGGTTACAGCAGAAAAAGGTGAAGGTTCTGGAGTGACCATCACAGTCTCCTGACCTTAATATCATCGAGACACTCTGGAGAGATCTCAAACATGCAGTTCATGCAAGATGACCAGACTTTGCATGACATGGGGGCATTTTGCCAAGACGAATTGGCAGCTATACCACCTGAAAGAATTCAGGGTCTCATAGAAAACTATCACAAATGACTGCACGCTGTCATTGACGCTAAAGGGTGCAGTACATCGTATTGAGAACAAAGGGTTTACAGACTTTTGAACAGTGGTAATTTATTTTCTTGGTTGCCAAGTTTTCTACTATGATTGTGCCATTCTGTTATGACCTACAGTTGACTATGAATCCCATGAGAAATTTAAAAATATTAGCCTGCTCACTCATGTTTTCTCTGAAAGTGGTACATTTATTAACAAATCTCCACGGGTATGCAAACTTTTGAGCACAAATGTAAGATCACGTATTGTTCAGTGATACAGTCCGTGATTAGCTGTCGTGTCTACCTTGACAGGAATGTCTGTCCCCTGGTTGTCCGCCTGGGTGGTGAACACATAGGAGATCTCTGCGTGGGACGTGGTCTGTCTACAGATGGCACACTTGATGGCCCTGCGCCTGGTGCCTAATCCCACGCTGTACTGTTCCACGATGATGGCGATGCACTCGTTACAGAAGCAGTGGCCGCAGGTCAGCACCGCCCACTGGAGCAGAGGAACACAGACACGGATCCTTAAGCAACCAGGACAAGGTGGTAGAGTAACAGCATGTACTGCACACAGTCAAATCACCTGAACAATCACACTGCAGATCATTTGATATTTCCCAGAGTGCTAAGGTCCAGAATGTAGATTGTTTTGTGTGAAGATAATGGTAGTTGGGCAGTGAGACACTGATAGACATGGATGGATTAGAGAGGTGTTTTTATAACAGGGCTCACCTCCTGACCCAGAGGACGGGCACATATAGGACATGGTTCTGGATTCAGACCTCCGTTCTCCTTGTCCTGGGACTGAAAAGTCACACATGGATGTCTTTGTGTCATTACAGCATGTAGCACACTTCTAAACCAAAGTAGACCAACACTATTTGATAAAAACAAACCATACATTTTAGTGTGAGGCATCAGGAGAGAAAGTCATACCAACCAGGCCAAACACAGGCTCACCTTCTCTAGATTTGAGAGATAAAGGAACTGGCCAAGTTTCTTCTGGAGCTGAGACTTTGCTACTGCTCTATCGTTTAACAGCTTCACTCTGTTTTGGTCAACCTGTGGACAACAGCAGCAATTATTAAGGAGTACCACTTGCTTCATTCAGTTACACTAAAGATAACATAATATATTTTGTCAGAGATACCAGGTAAACAGTCCTTTGTCCACAGACTACTGAAACTGAAACAGCAATCCATCAAGCCCCAGAGACAAATTGGAACCAGAAATGATCTCTGGATTTTCCAACACATTGGCTTAAATCGTTCAATCTTACCTCGTGTGGTTCTATTATGTGCAGTACTGGGACTTTAGGTTTGGGTTCTTCAGGCAGTCTGACGCGTAACCTTTCTGTGGCCATGCCCAGCTCATCAATGGCTGACACGTTGTTCCGGAGCACCATCCAGTACTCATGCAACACCTGGACACAAAGGCATCACACGGAGTAGGATTTACATTACCAATTGATCAACTACAATACCATCACGACATATAAACTATAAAGCTCTGGAAAAAAAATTAAGAGACCACTGCTAATTGTAAACCTCTGAAATCTGATCAAGAAGAATTTTGATGGTCACAAGCCATCAAACAAATCCAAGCTGCTTGAACTTTTGCGCCAGGAGTGGTATAAAGTCTCTCAACATCAATGTGAAAGACTGGGGGTGAGCATGCCAAGATGGATGTAAGCTGTTGAAAATCGGGGTTATAACACCAAATATTGATTTCTGAATCCCACACTCACTGACAAATGTATTAGGTACTGTTCATTTAACACAAATAGCCAAACAATTAACACGGCTGCATCTTAACAAAAAACACATGCATACGTGTTCAAAAAACTGTTTCAGACTCATTCACAAGACCACAGGCTCATTCTGAGTTAGGTAAAGCTGCATTCAAATTAATGCCTGTCACATGCTCTATTTCGAGTTAACTGTGAATTATTTTCTTAATGTGTTTTTTCATACATAAGGGTTTTGATCTATTTTTGTTCTACTCTTTAGTCTATTTATTCTCTACATTTTACAGAGAATAGTGTGATAAATTGAGGTATACCAGGAATCCCGCTTGGTTACACTGTGCCTGTGATCAACTGTGAAACTGGATGACTGAAGATGGGAAAACTTTGTCTGATATGATGAATCTCAAATTATACGATTATAATTATGGTGGCTTCCCTCTAATATTTATATCCATCCTGCCAAATTCCAGAGATTCAACCATCTTTCCCAGTATATTAACAATTCTTCAATCCCAGCATTCATGTAACTTTCTGCTTCGATAATTTACTAGATACTTAAATCTATCTAATCTTAACCTGTCCTCTGATTTAGCCTTAAAAATGAATATCTTACCCAAGAGAATTACCATGTTTTCCATTGACTGATTTTGTCCTCTCAGGTCATATATTTATTTCTATGGTTTCCAAAAGCCACAATTGGACAGTACCAAAACAAATTATCTATCTTCTTGGTTTCTTTGTGGTATGGTCTGCACAGCGGTGACTGTTCAATTACCCATATAGTGATAATTTGCTTAATTTCCTACTAATTCTTAACATGTGCTATCCACTGGTCAAATGTTGGTAATGATGTTTTTACTTGTATGAAAATTTGACCTATGTTGGGGGATTTCCAACTGTTGTCCTGCACGTACAACTAGCGTTTTGCCTCTACTGATTCCCTCTACTGCTTTAGCAATGGATGCTTCATAAAGTCCCTGCTATAATTTAAATGTATTTGTTTGAAGACAAAAAGACATAGTGCAAGTCATGTTATCTTCTAATATTGCTAAGCTATCCACACACCATGATTACTATGAGACTCTACTACTCTATATAAATTTCCGTGATCATGAGACAGTCTGGTTTCATGTGAAGTTGCTTTAGTAAAAAACATAGATCATAAATAATTCAAATCAAAATGGAGATACCAATCAACTGTAGACAGAATAGGCACCACTCCTTCATTAATACCAACGAGCTGTAGACAGAATGGGCACCACTCCTTCATTAATACCAACCAGCTGTAGACAGAATGGGCACCACTCCTTCATTAATACCAACCA
>JACXGM010006082.1:0-33565 GCA_016801145.1 Umbra pygmaea
TTACGTAGAATAACCTAGATCGGTACATTGCAAGAGGCTAGCAAATTAGAATGCTTTCTCAGCTAACTCACCTGGATTCAGCTACCTGCATTTATTAAAAATATTATATACTCCTTTTTCCTCTTCTCTAATTTATTTTTATTCAATTGTATCTATGTCTATGTAGCCATGTCTCATTACATTTATGTGGCACCTAGGGCAATTTTTCTCAGCCCTCTACGGGGACCCACAGTCATTTCATAGATGTATTCTAGAGCTATCACACATGAATAAACTCATCATCAATCACTTAACTGCTTCATTTGGGTGCGCTAGTTCATAGCAACAACAACGTTGTGAAATGGCTGTGGGTCCCCAGATATAATTCAATTTATATCTGGGGACCCATGACCATGACACAATATCAAAAAATTGTTTTTTGGACTATTTGCTTGAACAGTCCTCTATATACTATACTTCAGTTCTTTTTTTATATATATTGTAATAAGCTCTCACCGTCATTATAGGTACACCTTGCTAGGACTGTGTTGGGTCAGCTTTTGCCTTCAGAACTGCCTTAATTCTTCATGACATAGATTCAACAAGTGCTGGAAAAATTCATCAGCAATTTTGGTCCATTATGACATTATTGCGCAGTTGCTGCAGATTTGTTGGCTGCACATTCATGATGCAAATGTCCTGTTCCACCACATCCCAAATGTGCTGGATTGAATGGAGATCTTGTGAGTGTGGAGGCCATTTGAGTACAGTGAATTCATTGTCATGTTCAAGAAACCAGTATGAGATGATATGAGCTTTGTGACATGGCACGTTATCCTGCTGGAAATAGCCATAGGAAGATGGGTACACTGTTAATAACACGTTCCAAAAAAGTTAGTACATTAATAGCAAACTGACAAGTTGAAATATGAAGGTGATGTAAAACAGGTGAGGGAATCGTGTAATCATAGTACATAAGGAGCCTCCAAAAAAGGCCTAGTCCTTTAAGGGTCAAGGCTCGCCAATCTGCCAACGTCAGCGAATAATCCAAAATTCTGAGGGCAACATTCCCCAAAGACATGTTGGTAGGAGTTTTGACATTTCACCTTCTACAGTGCAAAATATAATTAAAAGTGTCAAGGAAATCTTGATGCGTAAAGTCAACACCATTCGCCTCTGCATCCACAGATGCAAGAAGTTAAACCCATTCAGACCTGAATTGTGTTACAAATATCGGAAAAAATATAAAAAATACATTGTCTTAATTCATAAAAGTCATCCAAAAAATTGGACCAAAAAATAATACCATAATAAACATTTCCCCCAAAAAACTCTTTAGTTTTAGATTTTTATTTGTCAATTTTATTGGTGCTCGGTCTCATCTGAGATGGCCGTTGGGTTCTCTGGGCCAAAGAGGAAAAGCACCATCCTAACTGTTATCCGTGTCAGGTCCAAAAGCCAGCATCTGTTATGGTATGGGGTGTGTCAGTGCCCATGGCATAGGTAACTTTCACATCAGTGAGGGCACCATTAATGCAGAAATATATGTACACACTTTGGAGCAACACATGCTGCATTCAGATGTCAACTTTTCCAGGGATGTCCCTGCATTTTCCAGCTGGACAACACCAAACTACATTCTGTCCCGATTGAATGCGCATGGTTGCATAAGCAGAGAGTGCGGGTGCTAGAATGGCCTGCCTGCAATCCTGACATGTCTCCCTATTTGAAGGGCAAAATAGGGCAACAGTTGCACAGCTTTTTACGTCAAATTCTGAATCTACCATCTGAATGTCGCAGCAGAAATCGATACTCATCAAACCAGGCAATTGTAGCCTCACTTTCATTTTCTTAGCTGACAGTAGTGGCACCCGGTGTGGTCTTCTACATATCTTGGTTGTAACAAGTGGTCATTTGAGTTACTGTTGCCTTTATATCAGCTCAACCCAGTCTGGCCATTCTTGTCTGACCTCTGCCATCAACAAGGCATATTCGCCTAGAGAACTGCCACTCACTGGATATATTCTATTTTTCGGACCATGCTCACTAGACCCTAGAGATGGTTGTGCGGGAAAATTCCAGTAGATCATCACTTTCTGAAATACCCAAACTAGCCCGTCTGGTACCAACAAAAATGCCATGTTCAAAGTCACGTAAATCAACTTTCTTCGTCATTCTGATGCTTGGTTTGAACTTCAGCAGATCGTATTGACCATGTATATCCACATGCCTGAAGGTATTGACTTACTGCCACGTGATTGCCTAATTAGATATTTGTGTTAATGTACAGTTGAACGGGTGTACCTAATGAAGTGGCAGTGAGTGTACATTACCTTGTGCTTTGAACTTTTTGTACTTACTGCATTTCTTGAAGCCATGGCATATCATTTTCAAAAAGCAATTATGTTCTGGGAAATCGATCACTAACAAACTAAACTAAAAGAGAACCAGGGCCAGGAAACCCCTTCTGAGGATGCCTCCCACATAGTGCCACTAAATGGGCTCAGTATTGTTTAGCATTTTGCCATTATGGAATAATCTCATCGGCAGGTAAAAGCCCTGAAGGAGAAGATTGAGGTGGAGAAAGGGAAGGATGGCTACCCAACTGCCGGGCAGAAACTCATTTATGCAGGTAAGACCGGCAGCTCACTACAGGTAGCTTCTTACAATACCATCAATTTCGATAGCTTTCAGCAACATTTTCCGAATGTCGGGAAGAGACATAATTGTAGTGTGTAAACTTGCGGGTCTCTCTCAAATTCCATGCAACCTTTGGAGGTAGCGCATGAGAGATCCTACCTGGGGCTTTGTTAACAGCCCAGGAAGAATGTGTATTTAGGTGAAATTATTCACAAGTCAATGGGCTGGGCTGGTTTCTGAGTGCTCCCAGCTCAATTTGTCTTGAATGACACACCCACATGCACGATTGCAGTCTGGATACATGACAGTGTAAATACATAATTATGCACATTCATAAATGTTACTGAAAGCTATCGGAATCTATTAAAGTGTAAAAAGACCCAAATCTTTTAACTGAATTGTTGATGTACTCATGAATTTCCGATCAGACGCACCTGGAATATTGTAGTTGTACAGATGTTATTGAATGGTTATTGTTGTTTTGTTTTTTTAGGTAAAATCTTGAATGATGACATACCTTTAAAAGACTACAAAATTGATGAGAAAAACTTTGTGGTGGTAATGGTTACCAAGGTAAGATTTCAGTACTGTTGTCAAGTTGTTTTGTGTAGATGCATGACATTTGGTGACATTGTAATTTGTGTGTAGAGGCATGTCACATTGAAAATGTAGGATTATCATTACCTATAATACATCTAGTGTAGATAAAAATTGCTAGTTTTTTGATTGGTCTCAACAGAATTTTTTATACAGATTACATTTCAGGCTTAAATAGTTTAAAACATATAGCTATTGTAATAATTTGAGTTTACAGTTACACTGAACCAAAATATGAATTGAACACTAAGTTACAATCCATATAAGAAAATCAGTAGAATACAATTAGTTCATTTGGTCCTAATCTATGGATTTCAGGTCTGGAATACAGATATCCAGCGACTGATGACAGATACCCTAACAGAACTCATGTAGTGTGACACAGACATCCAATTTAAAGCCTCTGGGAATCCTAAACATATCCTTGCCTCATGGGGCCATGCTTTATCCTGCAAAAACACCAGGAGATGGCTGAATGGTATGACATTGGGCCTCAGGATCACAGTACCTCTGTGTATTCCAATTGCCATTGATAAAATGTAATTGTGTTTGTTGTCTGTAGCTTATTCCTGACCATACCATAACCCCACCGCTACCATGACATTTGCAAGCCACACAAAACCACACACCGTCTGCCATCTGCCGAGTACAATTGAACCCAGGATTCATCCAGAAAGAGCACACTCCACCAGCATGCCAGTGGCCTGAAGGAAGACGGTTACAACTGCGGACTGCATTTAGGTCAAGACCCTTGGTGCAGATGACAAGAACACAGATGGGTTTCTCAGGGGCATTGTCTAAAGGTTTTTGCAATTGTTTTTGTTTGTGCAAACCCATAGTGTATGTCAGGATGGCTGTCCTTAGACGATCCCACAGGTGAAGAAGCCACACGTGAAGGTCCTGGGCTGGTGTGGTTACACTTGGTCTGTGGTGTTGAGGCTGGTTGGACATCCTGCCAAATTCTCCAAAACAATGTTGGAGTCAGCTTATAGTGGAGAAATGAACAGTCAATTGTCTAGCAACAGCTCTAGGATGTCCCTGGAAAAAACTTTCAATTCTTCAGCCAAATATCGCATTATGTTCGGTGACAAAACATCACTTTTTACTGTACAGTAGAGTTGCTTTGTATTGTCCCTAGCACAAGATGCACTTGAGCAATTATCCTGCTGTTTAATCAGCTTCTTGATATGCCACACCTGTCAGATGGATTGTCTTATCAACGCGGCAGGGCTGTAAACACCTTTGTGCAAAGAATTAGAAAGATTTGTTTTTGTGCAGATGAAAAATTCCTGGGATCTTGAACAATGGAATCAACACTTTACATGTTGTGTCAATATTTTTGTTCAGTGTATTACCATTGGTTTGTCTACAATGTGAGTATGTGCTACTGTAATATATTTAGTCTTTGGACACAAAAAAGGGTATTTTTCTGACAATGCATGTTCAAATGCTTAGAAATATTTCTGATATATACAAATTATTCCATTGACCAGTAATACACACATACTAGATTTACATATATATACTGTGTGTATATTTAAAATCACTATATAAATCAAAAGTTTTTCCTTATTTCCATCTTAGAAACAGTACAATCTAAATAATTGTAAGAAAAAATATATTTAAAAATAAGTAAACAAATCCACTTACAACCCACTTCTACTGCTGATCATTAGCAAGTCCAATGCAAGCCAATGGTGGATGAGGTCTGCTAGAAACCCCTCCCATTTCTATCCCAATCACACGTGTACACACATACCACACAAACATAGGCCAGGAGGTGTGTGAGAGTGTCGAGATTTCTCTTCATATAGTTTGTATACAGTACACAAGTTGCTTCAGCAAATAAACAGCATACAATAATGACTGGATTCTAGTCATTTCAACATGCATTTACAATTATAACTTTATATTATTTAATTGTGCAAACCAACTTACTCTAGTGTGGCCAAAGACTAAATTTGATGTGCACAGAGGATGTGTTAATACTACTGTAATTACAGTGATACAGTGAAAGCAGAGGGTTTTCATTGGTTCTTCTGAATATACTGTAGTATGTGTTAAATCCTGATGTATATATATTGGTAGCTATAGGTGTGATAGTTGTCTGTGGTCATTGTGGTCATCTCTGGGTAGACCTGTTTATTGTCTCCCTACAGCCCAAACCTCCAGCTGCTCCACAGTTTCCTCAGGAAGCACCCCAACCAACCCCTGCTCCTGTACCTCCTACCCCTCCTGTTATATCTGAGCTGGCTCTCTCAGACCGTGCACGTCCTACATTGTCCCCTGCCCCTATGGAAGTCTCCAGCCTCTCCCCTACCCCCACACCTGCCTCAAACCAAACAGAATCCGTGGAGACTTCCACACAGCTGGCCCCAGCCCCTGTACCCCCTGAAGCCCAGGGTGAAGCCCCTTTTTCAGCTGCAGCAGCCTCAGAGGACACCCCTCAGGTGGAGACCCCTGAACAGCCCCTTCCCACAACACCAGCCCTCTCTTCCAGGTACTTGCATATGATCCAATGTCTGAGAACACCTAAAATTATTGAAAGATTTGCTTGGCTACCTACCATGTTTATTTGGTTCCTAAATGTGTTTGTTTACATCAATGTTTTTCTCTTGTCTCACAGCCTTGTTGATGACCTAAGTCTTTTGGAGGAAGCGGCATCAATCTTGGGTAAGGAAGAGTTGTGTGGGATCTTTCAACCATTACTTGCTTTGAATTTCCATTGATGTACACTTCCACCCTTTTCCTCTCTTTGTGAGACAGTGACAGGACAGGCATATGAGAATCTAGTGTCTGAAATCATGTCTATGGGATATGAAAGGGAGCAGGTTATTGCAGCACTAAGAGCCAGTTACAACAACCCAGACCGAGCTGTGGAGTACCTCCTAATGGTGAGTTTTCAGTTCATGAGTGATTTGGGGGTTTAGTGTCTTATTTATGACCTGAAAGCACTGGAGCTACTTGCTGTTGGGTGGTTTCAAATCCAGCCCACTTGTTCTCTCTCCATTTTTCATCACACTCTACCAAAATAAATATTAACAAAAATAAATACTTTGCACGTGCCCCCTCTGATTTTTGAGCCAAGTGGATTTTCAATTTTAATATCTGTATTTGTGGGCCCATGTTTGCGTGTGTTGTGCACACTGTGCATGATTCAGTCCATTATTGTTATTTCATTGTACTGAGAGATCATTAAATATTCTATTTCCTCCAGGGGATTCCGGCTGAGGCTGACCTTCCGCCGTCTGAGGTGCTGTTGTCCTCAGCTCCAGCCATCCCCATCCCCACTGCTCCACCACCTAACCAAGCGCCTGCTCCGAGCTCCGCCACAGCTCCTGCCCCAGCCCCTGTCCCTGCCCCAACCACAGAAAGAGACCAGCCTCCACCAGCACCCACCAGTGAGACTCCCCACTGCTCTTAATCATTAACCAGGGCCCTTGTTTCTCTCATACCACCTGAAAATGTCCCCGGACACACACTTTCATTTACACACGTCAATTTATAAAGGGTTTTGCTTTGCAGCAGATGCAGTGTCTTCAGCCCAGCAGCCCCCATTGTCTGCTGGGATAACTAGTGGACTAACTGGAGGTACCCGTGGTGGGACTGGGGGCGCAAACCCCCTGGAGTTCCTGAGGAACCAGCCACAGTTTCAGCAGATGAGACAGATCATCCAGCAGAACCCAGCTCTTCTTCCTGCCCTCCTCCAGCAGTTGGGCAGGGATAACCCTCAGCTACTGCAGGTCAGTGGAGATACTGGACATGCCAGGTGCCTGCTTGCAGTCTCTCTCATCACCCTGCTGGTCATCTTGGCTGTCCATGCAAAATTTTACTAAATTTATTCTATTAGGTTTTTCATCAAAAGGGTGTTTCCGTGCAGCAATTAATAATAAATTACCAAAAAAGGTTCACCACAGAAAGGACTAATTTGAGGCTAGGAGTAGTTGGAACATTCAACAGCAATGGCAGAAGTATGTTGCGGTTATCAGTCTTTAATCCATCGAATGGGTGAATATATCTGGGTGTGCCATTTTCATGATTTTCGGCACTGTTTGTTTGCTGAAGCATGAAGGAAAACCTGAACTAATAACAAATTGCTTTTGTGAGTGCTTTCATCAACATGTTGTTTCCTTGCAGCAAATAACCCAGCACCAGGAGAGGTTTGTGCAAATGCTGAACGAGCCCCAAGGAGGAGAACTTGTAGAGGAGGGAGCTGAGGCCCAGGGGGCGCCACAGACTAACTACATCCAGGTCACCCCACAAGAGAAGGAGGCCATCGAGAGGGTAGGATTATTTATGGTTACTAATTAGGATTTAACTAATTATATATCACCTTATCAATTTGCAAGCTCCCTGTGTCATTGGTTATATATTTGGTTGCTGAAAGTTGCATATTTGTTTTATTACAGTTAAAAGCCTTGGGATTTCCAGAGGGACTTGTCATTCAAGCATATTTCGCTTGTGAGAAGAATGAGAATTTAGCTGCAAATTTCCTGCTCCAACAAACATTTGACGATGAGTGAGCGGGCCTGCGTTGCTATGGAGGGGAGGTATGGAGGGCTAGAGAATGTGTGATAGTGCTGCAAAATGGGCTTGGAAAAGAAAATGTTTACCAAAAGTGATCAGTCTTCAAGAATGCTTCCCATTGGACAAAGATGCAATGTGTTGTTACTGTTAGGTAGGCCTTCTACATTCTCCTGGGAGTTTTATCTCTCAGTGGGCGCTCTCTCACTGCTGCTTACTTTTGCTTTTGCCGTGGCCATCTCTAGAGTTATAGTGGTGGTTTGCTCTCACTATACATTAATTTTCCATCCTCCTTAAAAGGAAACCTTAACCATACATTTATGTAGCAGGAAACTATAGCTCCTTGAAGTCACGAAACCAGCAAAATGGTAATGGAGTTCAAATGCATTATTTGTTTTTATAACCATACATTTTAAAATTTTAGCTGTTTATTGTCCAACATTTCCAATATGTTTCTTTGTAGTCAGACAAAGGGAACTGGGATATTTTGCAAATTAAATTTAATATTGTTGTTGGAGAGTGTTTTGGCATTTTTACAAACAGAATCATGCATTTATTTGAAATTAGATTATAGTTCTTGTAAAAATTAGGAAGTTCAGTAAGCGATCATTTATGTTACATATTGACATGTGATAAGTGAAAGATGTGACAATGGGTAATATGGCATACTGAATTGATGTTGTCTGTCATAACCAAACGTCCAACTCCTAAAGGTCTTACAGTAAATTTGTGATGTGAACAGCCCACACAATTGGCCTCTGCTTTTATCTTTTGTATAGATGGGAAAGATTGACCTAGCATAGTTTCTGTACAAAACTGTACACGTTTATTTCTGCTTTGGCACATGAAGTGACATTATGAAGTGAAAAAAAACATTGAAGACTGTTTGACGAATGTAAGTTTGGTAAATTGCATGAGTTTATATCAGTTATGGCTCAGATATGGCATGCTGTGGAACCAGATGAGTGAGAGTTTTGATTTCAGCATTTTTGTTTTGTTAATTTTTTTGTCTTCAGAACTATAATAAAACAGATGTTTTTAGCCTTAAATGCACCACTGGAAGGTTTGCTGAATGATTTTTAAGGTTATTGTTTCAGCATTATGTACAATAAATCGCTTTTACAAAGCTGTAAAAATGTGTTACTGATTACAGAAGAGTTTGTATATGAAAACAATATTATAAAAATTAAAGCTGCACCATGTAACGTTCCTTGCATTTGTCCGGCCGGCCTGAATTTAACAAAGTTTTTAAAAAATATTTTACTGAACACAGGAATAATACAGGGACAATATTACCAATTTACGAAAATACATAAAATTGGTCCATAATATGCATTTGTTTCTAGTTAGATATTGTGAAATGTTGATGTTGCTACTAGTGTCAGTAGTTTGTATTATTTAAGTTGATTTCAACCCTTGGATCCATTATGCTAGTCCCTAATGTTTACTAGTCCTAAAAAGCATAGTTTTGTATTGTAATTTTTTAGTTTTCGAACAAGTTACATATAGTGCATGTTTAAAACAGTCTGCTAAAATGTTATCATCAAGGCCATGAACGATCTTTTCCACTAGGCGGTGGTGTTGTTCACGAGGTGGAGGGTGTGTGCGTTCCCGCAGCAACAGGGAAGATGGCAGCTCTAACATCTCTCACCCAGGTAACGTTATAGCGATGTATTCACTATTATGCAAAGGACAGTGAGTCAAGCTGCTCTGCTTGCCGATAACCTGCACATTTAGTGTCGTGCTTTTATCGTCATTTGTATAAGAAGACACACACCAAGGATGTTAGCTCGCTGTCTAGCTGGATAGGACAACAAGGCCTTATAATCATTATACTGACTGTAAAACGGGAACGTTATGCCTGCTTTACCGTTACCTAGCGTAGCAATTAGCCTAGCCAGCTGGCTAACGGTATTGGGATACAATAACTTAGCTAGCTACCGTTAGCTTGCCCGTAGAATTACTAAGCTAGGTAGTTAATGCTTGTTAAATTAAACATATTTTCAGATGTATGTTATTTGCATGTATTAACTACTGAGACGCCTATATAAATTAATGTCATACAGACGGGTAGCTATGCAAAGAATTGCAATACCACTGCAGTTAGCTTGGCTACCTAACAAGCTGGGGCTAATTTTAGCTAGCTACTGCAGCTAGTTTGCCTTCTGTAAATCAATATTATCTATTTAATCTGCCTGACTTACAGTATCACAGTAATAACGAGGAGAGTTGTGCTAATAACAACATTTTGATAGGTAGCTAGCTATCTAACCAACCATATACTAAACTAGGTTAGGTGTAGTGTGGTGGCATCGTACCGCTATAGCTACTGTACTGTAGCTAGTGAAGTTCGATGTAATAAATGATGTCTGGCCAGCTTGATTTCTGCAATGCTGGGTTAGCAAATAGTAACATTTTTGTGAATTTTGATGCCACAATAGCAAGTAAATAGCAATATAGATGTGTCAGTGTTTTGCCCTAAAAGTATGTAGCTTACTAAACTATTTGCAGTTGATCTTTGTAGGAGTCTTTGCACAGGCTAGCTAGTTACATGATGCCTTTAACTTATAATTATTTGACACAAAGTTACACTATCATTGAATTGTAGGGCACATTAGAATCCCCTTTCGTCTCCTGGAAATGTACACAATTCACAATGCTAAGGTATTCATACTGAATTAGAAAAATGTCACTAATGGGTCTTTTAGAATTTAATGTGCCACATTATTTTATGAATGTTTTCCAGAAACTTGACATCTTGTCGCGTCTAATCTTATGAAAAACCTTTTTCCAATTAGCTGTCAAGTGGAAACCCTGTGTACGAGAACTTTTATAGACAGGTGAGAAATCTTTTATATTTAGGTTCATAGTCATATCTACATACATCATTGGTTCTCAAATCTCTCCTGGGTACCTTCCAGCCATCATAGAATTTTGTTGTATGCCTGAAGTAGCTCACCTGATTCAAGCACTATGGGGGTTGATAGAAATATGCTAGCTCAGGGATACATCTAATACGGTACATCAAATGGCTGGAGATCACCAGAAGAGGAAAAAAATTAGAGGATGATACAATTTCATTAGGCCTAATATTTAATAACTGAAGTAAACAACACTAATCACATTTAACAGAAAGTGTTTATCAGTGTAGGTGTTGATATGAACATTTTTTTTATTTGCTTTTCTACGTTCTTGTTTGAAGGTGGACCCAGGTAACACAGGGAGAGTAGGGCCCACGGAAGCTGCCTTGTTCCTGAAGAAATCTGGCCTTCCTGATGTCACCTTGGGAAAGGTGAGTGGCACTGCGCCGGTAACTGAAAACCTTGAGGCATACCCGAGGGAACTGTCCCTGACATGTAGACTGATTATAGTTGAAAAAGCAGCAGGAAATGATGTAGAGGAGCAATACGAGCATACACCTGCATACACACATGCTGCAGTAACCCCTGAGGAAATTAACTGGAAAAGATGATTGCGAGTCAAAGCCTGGTCTGATTCACTCCCTGTTAGTCCTTTATTATAAGAATCAAGAAGGTGCACTTGTTTCAGCTCTGTGCGGTGTACTGTTATTATCATCTTCTAGATTACTTGTTGCCTTGGTCTTCACCATGTGGCTCAGTTGTTTAAAAACATGCTTAATGCCTGAGTACTAGGTTTGAGTCTCACAGTGGCCAGTAAGGAACTCATATGCATTCAGAGTGGTGCATTGTTCTGGGTAGTATACATGTACAATTCATTTTTTGTTTGTTTGACAACAACATAACACAACAAACAGTACAAATAGGTGTTTACGTTTTTCCTCTCCTGCTTTCACACTGGACCTGCATATCAGAGAAAATATAACAGGTAGTAATTTCAGTCTGTTTAGGTCTATACTATTGTCATCTATGTTAACATTGTAAAATCGAGAAGTACATTTTTGAAATTTAGCTATACCTATGAATGAAGAAATGCATTGCTAGGTTGGCACAAAGTCAAAGGCTTTTCATCGTAACGCAGCCCTGCACTTTGCTGTTGTTAGTTTGTAAGCCAAAGACTTACTTGCCTGTATGTCAAGTTCAGTGTTATCATTGAGCACTATCCAATTGGAAAGGCATGGAAATGATTTTCACAATATGCTTGACAGAATTAAACCAATGGATTGCCAAAAGGACAAAACTGTTTTAAATTGCTGCCTTGCAGGGTTAGTGGATGTACGGCCTTTAAAAAGGTTTATGATTTCGGTCAGACAGTTTAAATAGATTTTTCTTTAAGTGACGTAACTCCACCACACAGCGAGCAACAAAATAGACCCAACAAATCAATAATGAAATGTTTTGCCAACAATTTTAATAATACATTTTTATCGATTCGTTGTTGCAGCCCTACTCATAATTCCTTCAAACACTCTCTAATTTATTCAACCCCCTGAATAGAATCCATCACAACAGCACAGATATGCAAAACAGGTGTTGTCTCAAGCACATCTAATAGCAATGTTGAAGGGCTTCATTCGTTGCACCAGGCATGCTTGAGCTGGAAAACATGAAATACCTGAACTGGCTAGGGGTTTGTTGAGTGTTACATTGGACTGCATGGTAGAAACATGGCTAATACAAAAGAATGGTCCATGTGAATTAAAATGACCTGGTGCAAAACTTGGTGGCAACAGGTTCTGAGGTTTCAATTAGCGCAATAAGGTTTCCACAAGGTATGCACAAGGTTTCCATGACAGATCTCCAAGACGGAAACCACTACTGACCCAAAAGCACAAGAAAAGTTGCCTCCATTTCGCTCCCAATAAGTTTTGGAATTCTCAACTGTGGAGCAATGAAACAACTGGAACTTTTCAGTTGATGGACCAGCGGTATGTTTGAAAAAAGAGGGAAGCATACGCTGAAACGAACACTGCCCACGGTCAAGCATGGTGGTGGCTCGGTGATGCTCTGGGGCTGCTTTGCATCCTCTCGCACAGAAAACATTCAGCGTTTGGAAGGCAAGTATCAGGAAATCCAAGGAGAAAACGTCATGCCGTTTCTGAGGAAGCTGAAGCTCGGTTGTCATTGAATCTTCCAACAGGACAGTGATCCCAGGCATACCTCATTCCACCAAGGATTGGTTGCAGACGAAGTCCTGGAAGATGCTACAGTGGCCATCAGTCACCAGACTTGAATCTCGTAGAAAATCTCTGTAGGGATTTGAAGAAGGCAGTTGCAACAAATTAACCCCAGAATATTACTGAACTGGAGGCCACTGCTCATGAGGAATGGGCTAAGATTCCCCAGGAACGCGGCCAGAGGCTTGTGTCTGGCTATGCATCTCGTTTACAACAGGTCATAACAGCAAAAGGGTGCGCTACTAAGTACTAAAGATGCTTTCCTTGAAGGGGTTAAATAATTTTAAGCCTGGAAAAGTCATTATCAGTTGAATTTGGAGAAACCACTTGAAGCATTTGTTGTGTTTTAGATAATAAATAATAAGCGTTAGGAAAATAATGCAAGCGTACGGTACAACAAACATTTTCTCATTATTCATTAATTACTAATTAAGAGAGATTTTTCTAATTTCGTCATACTTTTATCCATAATATGTCGGTTTATCATAGTAAATAATAATCAAACTGGTGATTGAAAACTGGGTTTTTGAATGCCGGTGTTACTGGTAAAGCCTCTGTGTGCGTTATTGAACCATTCCCGCGTTTCAGTGTATTTACAAATCTTAACTTGCATTTGTTTATATTTGTTTATAGTTGAAAATTGTCCTTGCTGCTCAAAAGACAGATTCAAAACCTTACTTACTTATAAATCATATTAACCGACAATATTACATTATGCATTACAGCAGAGTACCTTAGTTATCTCATCCAACTCTCACCATCTCACTTAAGCGGGACATAAAACTTTTATTTTTTAGGATCTAGTGGATCGGGGGTTCGCCGTATCCTTTTCACCTTTTTTACCCCTTACCTGTTTGCATGCCTGCAATACACCTGCATTTTCAGAACGCAAGACAATAGTCTTTCTGCGTTTTCATTTATTTTTCTGCGCAAAAAAACGTGGAATCCTGCGTTAACGCGACCTCTGTATTTTTACACACTGAAGCTTTCAATGTGTTTGTCTCCCCTCAGATCTGGGATTTGGCAGACCCAGATGGCAAAGGCTTCTTGGACAAACAGGTAGAGAACTAAATCGTTCCCAGCTTGCGTGCAATGCCTTTAGTTCTGTGGAGGTGAATGCCAACCTGGTATTTGTATAGTCTCCATAAACAATGCTGTTGTCCTTTGCTCTCTAACAGGGGTTCTACGTAGCTCTGAGGCTAGTGGCCTGTGCACAGAGTGGACAAGATGTCAGCCTCTCCAGTCTAATCCTCACTGTTCCTCCGCCCAAATTTGTGAGTGTACTTCTAACTGGTACAATCCTAGCTAGCCAGGTTTGTGATAACTATTGTTATGCTATAGGTTTGTTTGGGTGATTCTGGAGTAGGTGTGGTAATAGAAGGTTGTGTTTTCGTTGTTTTCATACAGAAAGACACTAGCAGCCCATCGCTCAGCACGTCATCTGCATCCAGTGAAGCCCACTGGGCTGTGCGGGTGAGTCACATTCAAGTGTTCCAGGGCCTGTTTAGTGGAAGAGAGCATGCTGAAATGTGGACGTTAGGGAAAGCTAGTATGTTTTCTCTTGTTTTGTACTATTCTAAAATAATCATTAACAAAACAGTTTTTGCCGTCTGGTTGCTCATTGTTGTTTTATTTTTTTGTTCCTAGCCTGAAGAAAAAGGAAAATTCGATGGTATATTTGAAAGTCTTTCACCGGTCAATGGCCTCCTGTCTGGTGACAAAGTTAAACCGGTTCTAATCAACTCTAAACTACCTCTGGATGTGTTGGGAAAGGTTTGGGATCTCAGTGATATTGATAAAGATGGACATCTGGATCGGGATGAGTTTGCAGTGGTAAGGTGTAGTTCAGGAAATTGTGCAACAAATAAATCTGGTTTCACAGCTCTTCTGCATATAATATAATAATCGGTCATCTGCATATAATATAATAACTGACATAATAGTAAGAAATAATACAATAAAAAATATCTGTAACATTTATAACCAGGTGTACTAGTAATAACATTTTCATCAAGGCCAACTATTAATAACATTTGAAACAAGGTCAATTTTCTAATAACAAATGTTACAAGTTGTAACATTTGTACCTCGATCAACAAACATTAGTAACTAGGTCAGCTAGTATGTAACAGAAAGCTGGTAATAACATCTGTAATTCTAAGTGAGTGCTCCAGTAATCGGTCCTGTTATCCAGGCCATGCACCTGGTCTATCGGGCCTTGGAGAAGGAGCCTGTCCCCCCCAGTCTCCCCTCCTCTCTCATCCCCCCAAACAAGAGGAAGAAGTCTCTGGTTGGCTCCCTCCCTGGTACCATGCCCGTACTGCCTGCCAGCCCCCCACCCCCCAAAGACAGCCTGCGCTCCACCCCTTCCCATGGCAGCATGAACTCCCTCAACAGTGCCGGCAGCCTGTCACCCAAACACACCCTGAAGCCAGCACAGGTATACACAGACACACGCATGCACACAGAATATGTAACATGTGAGAGGTGTGCGTAATTATGTATTGTTCTCTGTAACAGCACTCAGTGAACTGGGTTGTCCCAGTTGCTGACAGGGGGCGCTTTGATGACATCTTCCTGAAGACCGACTTGGATCTTGATGGCTTTGTCAGTGGCATGGAAGTCAAGGACATCTTCATGCACTCAGGGTTGCCCCAGAACCTGCTGGCTCACATATGGTACCGGAGACCGATGCATACAATTATTCAGACTTAAAGTTTCATTTGCCAATTCATGGGCACTTGTTGTAGAAGTGGGATTGTCTAGCTAAATGGGTCTTTAAGAATTAGGTACAGGATGACAGTGGTTCTACTTAAGCAAAACCAAATCAGACAAGAAACCCGATGGGGGCATTGGCTCATCGATGTATCCGCTGACGTTGTGAATGTATAAGCCTAGCTCAGACTTAGGAATACCCTGTCTAATAACCCAGTGTATGTAAGCCGTTCAGGTGTCTGTTGTGTGCTGGTCACATTAGCAGGCCGTTCTACACACCCACCACCTCCACCTCCATCTGGTTGGTTCTTTGTCTTCTCCTACGGGGGGTTTGGAACTGCGTACCTTTGTGTAAACATCTTGTGATTTTTTAATTTTATTTATCAATGTTGTTAATAGCAGAACTTTTGTACACACAATTGTCCGATGCCAGTGAGTTACCCTAATGGTTCAGAGCCTAATTGCAGGGCATCAGATGGCAGTGAGTTACCAAAAATGTACAGGGCCTAATGCCAGGACATCAGATTTTGCGTGTTCTCATTAAATGTTCAAGCCGAAATGTGGCATTTCCTGCCTGAACTATAGATTATACACAAACAAAATATATATTATATGTACATGATCCAAATGAAAATGGCAGCTCAAAAAATAAATTTGAGTGCATCTGAGGTGTGTTGTTTTGTGTCCAGGGCGCTAGCAGACACCAGGCAGATGGGAAAGCTGACGCGAGAGCAGTTTTCTTTGGCCATGCACTTTATCCAGCAGAAAGTCAGCAAAGGCATCGACCCTCCTCAGGCTCTCACCCCCGAGATGATCCCCCCATCAGAAAGAGGCACCCCTGTGCAGGTATGTGCCCCTCCATCCCCACGGAGCCACACACCACACATGCTGAGACACGAAGGCTCCTACAATTTTTTAAATATTCTTTTTTTGGTGTATTTTTATTAATAGTTGAAGTGAGAGGCTAGGGAAACTAGGGCTGTTTGATGTCTGATTTTATTCAAAATCTAATGTACATGTCCAAACATCATCGATAGACAAATGTAATTGTCTTTTTATCCATGAAATTAGCATTTATTCTATGCGCTATGAGGGGTGAATTAGCATGAATAACGCACCTGCACCGTATTAACGTTAAGTTAATTAATGTGCTGCGAATGAATATAGCTGTCAGATGCAGTTGGCAGGTGCTGAACCCAGTAGCGGATTTTAATTAAAATTTGAAACAACATATGTAATCCAGCGCGAAAGCACACAGAAAAATACTCTAACTCATGAAGCTAGATTCAGAAACGAAACAAACCTTGAAACATACAATGACCGACAAAGGCAAGGTGCGATGGAGTGAGCTATACACAGAATTATGACAGTGGGAATAACACAAGTTCAGGATTTAATAAGGTGAGTTTGGTTGATGATCGCTAAACTATAATTAAACAGGAGACATGCTTATTACGCTTACCTTATAAAAACAAATAGGGCTGTATACTGTAGTAGCCTTAAGTTATTTAGTAAATCTAGGTATTATTCTGGCTTCATTTTTCCTAAATATAGCATAGACTACTTTCCAACTGTTTCAGTCACTCTCTTTTGATGAATTAGGAACAACACTGAATAATGAATTAAACAGTGTTATGTCGAAGAAAAACCTTTCAGCCCAAAGAATAAAGGTGATCCAGTAGGCTACATCTAAATGTAGTAAATTGTAGAAAATTATATATCGACTATATGGTTCCAAACATAAAATAATTAATATGAGCCTTTATTATAAATGTTGAATACATTTTATTTTCTAGCTCTTGTTGTTAGTTAGAAATTGAAGGCTATGGCCTATAGAAAATAGGGAAACATCAGATTAGGCTGTTTGTCATTTTAGCCCAGCTCACTGCTCTGCACATTTAAGCCCGCCAGATAAGGCAGCACGAGTCAAGTAAAGTTTTAACAATGCATCATTTTTGACAGTCATGTGAGTCGATGTAATCGTCCTATCTCCCAGCCCTAAGGCAGACGGTTATGTATGGCGAGACGGGGAGGACGGGCACTGGCATTTTCTGAGCCGGGGCTTGAACCCTGGTTTCTACGGGGCATGTGTGGTCGTAAATTGGGAGCTTAGACCAGTACATCAAGTGATTCTACTTAGACACGTAGTATCAGCCTCATTGGGTTGATATCCACAACAATTAAAAAGCTTTGAACTGTGATGTGCATCTTTGAGTCTGTTAATGACACCGTGTGAAATATCAAAGTTGATTTGTTTGTCACATGTGCAAAATACAACAGGTGTTACTCATGCCTCCTTATTGTGTTGAGTAATGTGTTCATCTTTTGTATACAGAGTATGTCTGGATATATCACTCCTGTGAGCTCAGAGATGGCTGCCCTGTCTGAGATGAGGAGGGTAAGCCATGTCCGTCCATGTTCAGCTTCATGCTGGGTAAACACTGAAAGGGCCATTACCTCCTGGTAAAACATGGCTGATGGTGGGGAAGTGTTATGCTACGTTCAGACCGACCGCGATGTGAGCGTGAAATTCGCTTCTATAGTGTCGAGTTGGAAGCTTGATCAATTTCAATCCACTCTCGTGTCCAAAGTGAATAGGGATGTGCAAATAAAGCGAGTGTTTGAAAGGAAATAGACATGCGTTCGAGGCAGAATTGAGGTGTTTGGAGTGGAGAGAGGCACCTGCTCAGTGGCGGCACCAGGCATTTTCCCCCAATGAGACAAATCACCATACTCTTAAAACTATGAATAAGGGACAGCACAATTAACGTGTTAATATTGCTTTAACACATTGTGTCAAATGTTCAGCATTGTAAAAAGTCCAAAGTAAAATTACAAGGCTGGGTTCATCCATTTTGGGAAGATTTAAAACATATGACCAAGTAAAGGAGATCATAAATAACCATTTACCATGAGGAAAAAATTTGAATTTTTTTCTCTCATTTAATTGATGACTGTTTAAAAGTTGGAAAAAGAAGTCTGCATTTTTATTTAGACAATTTAAACGCCACCTCGCAGACCAGACTGAGAT
Organism: Umbra pygmaea; assembly: GCA_016801145.1. Classification (NCBI taxonomy): domain Eukaryota; kingdom Metazoa; phylum Chordata; class Actinopteri; order Esociformes; family Umbridae; genus Umbra; species Umbra pygmaea. The sequence continues at coordinate 18,582 of JACXGM010006082.1, forward strand.
CATGAAGATATGCGAGCTGGCATTTTCCTTGTTGGCAGAGAAATGTTTGGAAACCATGCAGCTTTTGTCGTACAAAATGTTATGGACAAAAAGCAATTGAACTTCCCTATTCATGAGTTTTTAATCTGAAATGCCATTTGTTTTTTACGCAAATACTCACTTCACAAACGTATCTCTTGCATAGCGGGACACGTCCATATACTTGCACGCTACTTCGTCCCTGCTCTTGCAGAGTGAGCGAGCTGCCTGATGAGCGATAGTAAAATAATTAGACCTGCTTCAAGCGATTTAGGTATAACATAGACACATTATAGATAGATTTTAGATTTATTCACCTGTGACAGTTGGAAAGCTCAGCATTCCTGTCTGACCTCTGACTCCTACTTGCGATCATCCATTCCACAAAGACAAATGTGCCATTTCTTTATTCAGATTACTATTGTAAAATAATCTGTAATTTATTTTTGTTGATGATAAAAGTAATTAGCCTGTTCTTTTCTCACACAGCACTGTACAGAAACTATGTTCTTATACACTAAAGTTGGTTGTCTATACATTAGAATAATAATGTTTCATATAATCTAGATTTAGATATGGAATAAATAGCATTCAATACAAAATCAATATGTCTCATATATTGAAATCAATTTATGGGATATAGGATTTGCTTTGTTGTGCATTAGAACCACAACAAACATTTAGTCATATTACAAAATAATTTATTGAGGCCAAACATGAAATAACTGGCCTGACAAGCCAAACCCACATCAAGATGTTGGGTCTGGGAACTCACCATTGGCAGGGCTCAATCCGAGGGGCGGGATAAACGGTTGTCTTCCACAATTCCACAACCAACCAGAGCAATGAAGTATCAGGTCGCCAAAACTCCGAACACATCTTCCGTTTGGGAGAATGACTTTAGTGACGTTCTTTTCTCAAAGAAAAACTTAACTCCAAGTCTTCCAGAGTTGCGGCCAAAGCCGTTTCGAAAGACAGCTGTTCCCCAGCAGCAGCAGCAGCCATCTACTTTGTTTTCCCGTAATTACGTTAAGCCCGCCCACCAACTCTATACACAATGTGATTGGCCTTACCAGAATTAGGTTTTTCCAGCTCGCAAGCCAACGGAGAGTTGCTAGACTGACCCTAGCTGCAAATTATTTTTGCTGCCGCTATGGTGCGTCTAGATTTCTAGGCTATGAAATAACATTAGGAACTGAAAAATGTACAATATGTACAAACTATTTACTGCTCACTGCCAATATCAGCCGTTCCTCCATATTGAATGAGTCCAGGCGGGAGTTTCGTTACCAAGTGACAGCAGCAAGCAGGCTCCTGATTGGTTAATTAGGGTTGGGTACCGAAACCCGGTTTCACTATGGAGGAATCGGGAGGAATCGGACTGGATCAGAACGCAGATTTCGGTTCATAGTTTCGATTCCACTTAATGTGTCGACTGAAGTATTTTCCCTCTGATGCTGCGAAACGGATGTAAAAATATCACACTTTCTCTGTAGTCTACCGTTAGCTAGATATCGTAAATGTAGGCTACTTTTAAAATGCCAAACTTTCCTAACTTTAATTCCGGAGTTTGCGAGTTCAAATCCAGATGCTTTGTGTGTTTTTCTCCGTTCCAGCGTGATGCAAGCGTGTTGGACATTATATATTTTTTAGCAACGTTTACCTTAATCCTAACCTTTAACCTCAGTAACAACATATACAATCAATGTTAACCACATAGCTAACCTTAACCGTGAATGTTAATTTAGAATGCTATGGAATGTGTGTAATGTTCTTGCATGAACCAGCGAAATGAAACATGCAGGTGCAACGTAATAGAGGGATGAATATAGCCTAATAACAAAACGGGCAGCTCAACGTAAAAACACCATAAATATGTTGGCATACAAAACGAAAAGATTTAAATCATGTTTTCAAAATAGTTTCCTGAGAACGTAATTTGGGAGAACGTCTGAGATACGGTAGCACAAAAGAGTAAGTCAGGAGAGCACGTCGTACAGTCTTTCACGCTCAGTCCCAATGAATAACGAATGGAAGCACTCGCAGGTATGGCGGTTTTAATCAGATACTCAATATAACATATACATGTCCAGATCGAGAACAAGACAAGGTACACCAGCGGATTAACCAACAAAATACAGGCCACAAATGTTCTGTTAATATACTCTCTTAATTACAATAGGAAACAGCTGCGTAACGAAACACTGGTGTCTATAATGAAACATAGAGAAGGCTAGAGGTCCACTTACCCTCCTCTAACCATAACATATAGGGTGCTACAGCTGAACAATATAACCTGGACTTGACACTAATGAAATACTAGTATTCCGGTGACTGAGTGAACCGGAAGGTCCTCGAAGATGGTGTGGGTGTGACACTTTCCAGAGAAGGTATATATGGTAATTTTTCTGCAAAATAACTGCTAAAGTTTGAAGCTGGTTTAGTTAGCATGCCAACTCAACATTTATTTTGTTGTTACTTGTTAATAGTGTAACTGTTATTTATTATTAACTTATTGTAGTGGTGTGTTAGTTGACTTAGGTTTAATTATTATATATTTAAGTAATTTAAAACATTAATATATTGTTAAATTTAAATAATTTTCTATAACTAAACTCTATAAGAGCCTTTCTTAATTTTTTTAAATTTTTTAAGTTTTTCAAGAATCGGTTTAGGAATCGTTTAGGAATCGGAATCGTTTTAAAAGTACCGGTTCGGCATCGGAAATCATTAAAATCCTAACGATACCCAACCCTATGGTTAATGTGGCGCGAACAGATGTAAAAGTTCAGGTATTTCAACTCGGGCATCAGATGCCAATTAGCTTCAAACACGTGAATGCACAAAAAGAAAAATTAAATCACTTGCGCGTAACGTGTGTATCGCACCAGAAGATCAAATCGCGTCCATCGCGCTGCGCTAAATCGCTCCACAGGACTTCCAGACGCACGTAAACGCATCTTTACATTGACTTTACCTCAATCACTTGCTCCAGACGCTCAGTTTGCGTTTGGTCTGAACGTAGCATTAGTAACTAACTGTTGTAGTGAGCTGCATCAGCTGTCCTCAAAAGGGACAATAACTATTTATTTAGTTTTAAGTCAAGTTTAGTTTAATGCCACATGCACAATAGATGGAGTTATTGTCTCATTGCATTTACAGTGAAAATCTAGACTTATATAGTCTGCACATGTACACTGTATCCCCAGAATTACACTGCAAATAACGTGTAGTATTGACTAGTGATTTTTGAATGATATTGTGCAGTTAAGGTGCATCTATTTATTTGTTTGTTTTGTTTATTTATTTATTGACTTGGTGTAATGTGATGATTTTTAACGGCATCCAGAGGTTCTGAATTGTGCTCTGTGTGTTTTAAGGCCCCTAACCTCTGTGAATGTTTACTGCTGCTGTAGTCTAGTCCTTAGACCCTGCCAGGAGCTTACCCCTCACTCTTCTCTTCTCTACCCTAACCTAAATGCTGCTGAATGCTGCTTTCTGGGTTATATCTCTGTATCAGCAAATAATGTTCAAGTTATGGGTAGGTAACCACCAAAACCTGACAAATGCTTTCAATTGCCCGCTAGCAAGAAATCATAAGCATTTGTGAAACCTCTGTGAACGGTGGTGTGAGCTGATTCCCTAAGTTTTCTGACCGTTGGCGGTGGTAAAGTCCTGCCCCCTCATACCTTGCGTCCCTCGCCCCTGTCACCTGACCCTCTGTGCTGCTTCCTTCCGTTGATCTGAGCCCTCTGGTTTGGTCTGGATGCTTTGGTTTAGTACCACACTCTCAGCCCATCAATGGGGGTAACAATGTTCTTTCCCCATCCATCCACAGGACAGCTCCAGCTCTGTTGGGTCAGGGTCAGAGCTCACTGGAATCAAAGAACTGGATGATATCAGCCAGGAGATTGCTCAGCTTCAGAGGTAAAGCAGATCAGTGTTGTTTGTTCCACTGAAAATAATTTCGGACCTTTTAAAGCACTATTATAACTATTATTCAATGCTTTTAGGACGCCCTTTTTCTGATGTTATTCTTTCTGTTCTTGTGTTTGTTATACTGCATGAAGCTTACTACATTTGTGTTAATTCAATTCTTTATTTTTTTTTCATAAACCATCCCTTAACAGCTCCAACTTTAGTTGTTGAGGTTTTACAGTGAATGGAATAAAAGAGCAACTATAGTATTTAAAGAAAAAATCTAAATAAATCGTAAGTACACTATATAGCCAGAAGTATGTGGACATCTGACATCACACCCATTTGAGTTGCTGGACATCCCATTCTAAACACCCCATTTGAGTTGCTGGACATTAGGGATGCTCATTTCGGGTAATTTTCCTGACCGACAACCGGAACTCGTTAACCGATTATTAACCGTTAACTGATAAGATTATAAGATTCAATTGGCTTTAAATAAAAAATAAAATTGACGAGTGTCTCTAAAACAAACATTTTTTTCCACGGATTTGTTTTAATGTCTAAACAGCGTACAGAACAGATCAACAACAGCTGCCGGGTGCACCAGCTTTGCGTATAAGTTCACTGGGGTGCAAAGTCCACACTAAACGATACGATGAAACTATTGTTTCATAAAGCTGTGTCGATGTTTAGTTTCACTTTCATTTTCACACACGTAATGTCCACACCAACCAAAATATTGTTGCAGAAAATTCGTCGCAGACGTTTTCACTTTCTGCTTTCAATAATCAAAGGAAAGTAGCTTTAATGCAGTGTTTACCGAGTTGTCAAATTACAGAATGAAAACACTCAGTGACAACCTGCAACAAGGTTGTTGCTTACAGAAGGCCTATTGCAAATAAGGGCTATATTTCATTAACACAAAACAAAATGTTGATAACGCTTGCTATGCGTTATGTTACTAACTATAGAATAACTGCCGAGCGCTCCCATTTCATTGAAATTACCATTACGGTCCTCTCCGAAAATAAAATGCTTGTTGTCAATCACTGTGTGTTGTTTTTAAGGTAACCTTATTTCGTCGGCTATAATGCATCAGGAGCATGATGAATTATAGCCGATAAAATAATATATGCTTCCCAATACGATAGCATGACGTTTCTGTACATGAAAAAATGAAAGCGCAATATCACAGTCACCATAAATGTTCAAGGCTTGTCATTTTAAATGAAGAACACGTTGCAGATGCAAAACAGACAGCCGGTATATTTCGCTCCTCATTACCTATATCTCCCCACCTTTCAAAACTAAGCGCCAGGCTCTGGTTGCGCGTGTTAACGCGCCACGTGATTTAACTAATATAGGCTATATATACGTAAAAAATTAAAAAAACTTCTTAACCGTTTAACTGATAGTATTAACCGGTCAAATGTTTTACTTTCGGTTAACGGTTAAATGGTCAATATGAGCATCCCTACTGGACATCCCATTCTAAACACCCCATTCAGCTAAAATAGTTGTTTTTAGGTCAGGACGAAAAGGCCTGGCTCACTATTGCCTTTTTAATTCATCCCAAAGGTTTTCAGTGAGGTTGAGATCAGGGATCTGTGCAGGCCACTTGAGTTCCTCCACACAAAACTCGCCAAATCATGTCTTTATTAACACTTTTTGCACAGTGGCACAGTCATGATGGAACAGGAAAAGGCCTCCTCTGAAATGTTGCCACAAAGTTGAAGCACACAAGTTGCCTAAAATGTGTTCTGTAGCTGTGAGATGATCCTTCACTGGAACTAAGGCCTAGCCCAAATGCTGAAAAACAGCCCCAGCCCATTATCACTCCTCCACCATTAGTAGGGGTGTCCACATAATTATGGCCATATAGTGTATCTACTGTCTAATAAGCGGCTCGAAAGGAGCATGCCCCATTGGAACTGACGGTTTAAACTAGATCTTAGGTGATAAAATGCACACTTGAAAGGAGAAGAAAGGTAAGAGCTGGTGGTGGACGAGTCGTTCCCTCTCCACATCCCACCTCGTCCTTGACTCCAGCCTCTTTCTGCTGTGTGTGTTTTATCAATCTTTTTGTTTTCACCACTTACTCTTCATGCTGCGTCAGCACTCTTGCTTTTACACACTGGAATGCGCTCAGGTAACGTGCTCTTGGTTGTCACGTTTCATCTGGACAGATGAGGGAAGTCTGGCTGTTTGCTACTTTGTGTTGACGGTGTGTGTGTGTGTCTCAGGGAGAAGTACACCTTGGAGCAGGATATCAGAGAGACCGAGGAGGCCATCAGACACAAGTCTTCAGAGGTTCAGGTCAGCTCGTTTGTCATCTGTTATTAAAACAAAACAGAGCTGAGGGGTTTGGCTTCAAATGTAAAGCTCTGGAAAAAAGCACTGCTATTTCTTCCTAAAACAACCCGATTAAAAACCTTCTGGAATGTGATCAAAAAGAAGATGGATGGTCACAAGCAATCAAACAATGCCAAGATGCTTGAGTTTTTACACCAGAGGCCTATACTATGAAGCAAGTTCAACATGCCCAGGATTTAATTTTGTTGTCTGCCTTCCTAAACCTAACAACTGCAATCTGGATAAGAGATGTCACAACAGTTGTTATCAATTTGTTAAATCAAACCTGGTTTTACCAATTTAGTGACAAGGGTCGTTCATGGTTTGTGCACCATATGACCGATCGCAGACATGGACAAGTCAACCAGAGACGCGTATTTCACTCAAGAGGAGCAAACGATAATTTTAGGGAAATATAAAAAATATACATGAATATAACCAGACGTAAAGCAGGAAGGAAAGCTGGTAAAAAGTTGCCAACTGGGTAAATGCATCAGATGGCTCATTGATATCACTGCCCCATCATTAAGGCACAACTAGATCTGACTGTAATTACAATTGTGTATTCCATTAAGCCAATGTGTTACTTAGATGAATGCTGATGGTGTGTAAGACAATGATTTGCCTTATTCATTCGGTTGCTACCCTTAACGGTCTTGGGAGCAAATAAAAAATGTACAGGGTATGTGTCAATTAATCAATGTTAAAATACTGGGTTGTTCTTCAAATGTATAAGTACTGTGAAAGTAAATACTAAAATGTACATACCGTGAAAGGGGATACATTGATGTTGGCTTTCCGCATCAATTACAGCATGCATGAAACTACCTGTAACAAACGCAACAATAAGAAAACAGTCTGTGAAACAGTAAGCACACAACTTCGATGTGTCACACTTGCAAAATACGGCTCAAGAAGCTGACAAAAATACATTAGTCCCACCGCTGAGAATTTATATCTTTCCTAAAGACACTTGTCAGGGAAAGCCAATGGTGACTCCCAGAATGGTGATGCCATTTTTAATCAAGTATTGATTGGTCAGTAGGCGGTGCTTTTATTCAGGTTAATCTGTTATCTCGACTATAAGCTGCTCCGGAGCAGGTTAGGTTCACATCATAAGTTACCATGGCGATGTAACCCGGTAACAGGTGAACCACCGGTATGATTCAGAAAACCCAGGGTTAAACCTGAAGTCATCTGGCTAACCCAAAATCTTGCTTTGTAGTATAGGACTCTGGTGTTGCATAAAGTCAGCCAACAGCAATTTGAAAGACTGCTGGACAGCATGGCAAGATGAAAGCATATTTGAAAATAAATATGAACTTATTTTCTTTGTACTTAGATCTAACAGCAATGCGTCTTCTTGGTTATTTTGGCCTGTTGTCATTTTCTGCAAGGAATTGAATGACAGTATTTTTACTTGGAATTTGGGAGAAATGTTGGCAGTAGTTTATGGACTAAAACAATACATTTAATTTTACCCAAACACATTTTTAATAGTAAAACTCTGAGTCTCTTAATTAAACCCCCCCCCCCGTTTATTTTAATGATCCTTAAAAACATGTACTATTATTGTCCCTGGATGGGTTAAAGCATGTCCTATTTTTGTCCCTGGATGGGTTAAAGCATGTCCTATTTTTCTCTCTGGATGGGTTAAACCATGTCCTATTGTTGTCTCTGGATGGGTTAAACCATGTCCTATTGTTGTCTCTGGATGGGTTAAACCATGTTCTATTGTTGTCTTTGGATGGGTTAAACCATGATCTGTTGTTGTCTCTGGATGGGTTAAACCATGTCCTATTGTTGACTCTGGAACAGGAGATGCAGAATGACTTGGACAGGGAGACCTGCAGTCTGCAGGAGCTAGAGGCACAGAAGCAGGATGCCCAGGAGCGGCTGGAGGAGATGGACCAGCAGAAGGCTAAGCTGGAGGACATGTTGAATGATGTCAGGATCAAGTGCAATGAAGAGTCACAAATGGTGAGATGACCAAGCGGAAGTAATGGTACAATACTTCTCTGAAAGTAATCATGGGAACAATGTAAAGAAATTGCTGCTTTCACTAACAGTCTATTGAACACTGTTGTTCACACCCCCACCTGGTTTTCACTCACTTTGACTCCGTCAATCCTTTCTACTCCAGATCTCATCTCTCCAGAACCAGATCCAGTCCCAGGAGACTGACCTGCTGAGCCAGGAGGAGCAGCTCAGTCGAGCAAAGGCAGACCTGAGCCGCCTACAGCTGGAGGAGAGCCAGCTGGAACAGAGTCTGACTGCCGGGAAGTTCCAGCTGGAGACCATCATTAAGTCCCTCAAAGCTACACAGGATGAGATCAACCAGGTAAGACAGAATCTCTAGAACCAGGTAGTGGGAGAGGAGACATCCCCGTGGGAGGTCCCCGTCAGACTCCATTTTGCTAACCCTGAATCTGCATGCATTCCTGTTCATGCGCGAGACCTCTTTCCTTTCATTTTAGATCGGCATGGCACAAACGATTTTTAGACGGATTAAAAATAAATAACTGATATTTTCTTGTGTTTTAAAACGGAAAAGGGAAATAACATTGTAAATATAACAAATTTTCTCATTTTAAAAGTAATAACTAATTACTTGAATAGAGAATCTTAAATTGAGAACACGTTACCAGAAAAAAAATAGTCTGACTACCAGGGGCAGTGTGTTTATTAGGGCGATATGGGCGACACACTGCCAAACGGGAAAGGGAGGGATTTTTTTCTAACCAATTTTATCATGGCAACAGTCATTATCAGTGATCTAATCTAGACATTTGATCTGCCACTAAATTTGATCTATCCTTTTGGGGTAATATTTGTCAGGTTGAAAATCGCCCAAGAAGTCTCATGTAAAGTCTTCATTTTTTCAAAATGATGTTTTCGTCATATACAGGTCCTTCTCAAAACTCAAAAAATTAGCATATTGTGATGAAGTTCATTATTTTCCATAATGTAATGAGAAAAATTAAACTTTCATATATTTTAGATTCATTGCACACCAACTGAAATATTTCAGGTCATTTATTGTTTTAATACTGATGATTTTGGCATACAGCTCATGAAAACCCAAAATTCCTATCTCAAAGAATTAGCATATCATGAAAAGGGTCTCTAAACGAGCTATTAATCTAATCATCTGAATCAACTAATTAACTCTAAACACCTGCAAAAGATTCCTGAGGCTTTTAAAAACTCCCAGCCTGTTTCATTACTCAAAACCGCAATCATGGGTAAGACTGCTGACCTGACTGCTGTCCAGAAGGCCATCATTGACACCCTCAAGCAAGAGGGTAAGACACAGATAGAAATTTCTGAACAAATAGGCTGTTCCCAGAGTGCTGTATCAAGGCACCTCAGTGGGAAGTCTGTGGGAAGGAAAAAGTGTGGCAAAAAACGCTGCACAACGAGAAGAGGTGACCTGACCCTGAGGAAGATTGTGGAGAAGGACCGATTCCAGGCCTTGGATGACCTGCAGAAGCAGTGGACTGAGTCTGGAGTACAAACATCCAGAGCCACCAGCACAGGCGTGTGCAGGAAATGGGCTACAGGTGCCGCATTCCCCAAGTCAAGCCACTTTTGAACCAGAAACAGCGGCAGAAGCGCCTGACCTGGGCTACAGAGAAGCAGCACTGGACTGTTGCTAAGTGGTCCAAAGTTTTGCATGTCATTCGGAAATCAAGGTGCCAGAGTCTGGAGGAAGACTGGGGAGAAGGAAATGCCAAAATGCCTGAAGTCCAGTATTAAGTACTTACAGTCAGTGATGGTGTGGTGTGCCATGTCAGCTGCTGGTGTTGGTCCACTGTGTTTTATCAAGGGCAGGGTCAATGCAGCTAGCTATCAGGAGATTTTGAAGCATTTTATGCTTCCATCTGCTGAAAAGCTTCATGGAGATGAAGATTTAATTTTTCAGCACGACCTGGCACCTGCTCACAGTGCCAAAACCACTGGTAAATGGTTTACTGACCATGGTATTACTGTCCTCAATTGGCCTGCCAACTCTCCTGACCTGAACCCCATAGAGAATCTGTGGGATATTGTGAAGAGGAAGTTGAGAGACGCAAGACCAAACACACTGGATGAGTTTAAGGCCGCTATCGAAGCATCCTGGGCCTCCATTACACCTCAGCAGTGCCACAGGCTGATTGCCTCCATGCCACGCCGCATTGAAGCAGTCATTTCTGCAAAAGGATTCCCGAGCAAGTATTGAGTGCATAACTGATCATAATAATTTGAAGGTTGACTTTTTTTGTATTACAAACACTTCTTTTATTGGTCAGATGAAATATGCTAATTCTTTGAGATAGGAATTTTGGGTTTTCATGAGCTGTATGCCAAAATCATCAGTATTAAAACAATAAATGACCTGAAATATTTCAGTTGTTGTGCAATTAATCTAAAATATATGAAAGTTTAATTTTTATCATTACATTATGGAAAAGAATGAACTTTATCACAATATGCTAATTTTTTTAGAAGGACCTGTATACATAACCAACGTGCTTTCGGCATATGTAGCATTTTCAATCAATTCACATACTACTGTCAAGATGGCTAGCGTTCAGTGGTGGGAAGTGCGATCAAGTGTGGAAATTGTGGACTTTAGAAGAGGAAAAAATTGTGAGAGACTTTGAACACTCTGTCCAATTGTTCAAATAACACAAAAGGACAAACTACAAAAACATTTTGTGTAACTTGAATTGAAAGAAAGGATTGGCTAACGGCAGGTGTTGCCAAGATCTTGCTATTCTGTTTGCCATGCTTACATTTAGGAGGAGAAAAGGCTTGGACCAAACAAGGAATTGTGGACATATAACATTTATCCCAAACAATTAGGAAACAATAAATGCAGCACAATAATAAACAATAATATAAATAATAACAATAATGTCAGCAGTGAGGTTTTCTTTTGGTTTGAGGAATACAGTGAGGTTTTTGTTTGGGTTGATGACAGCACTGAGATTTGGTTTTGGTTGAGGACCCCAGTGAGGTTTTGTTTTGGTTTTGGATGACGACAGCAGTGTGTTTCTGTTTTGGGTTGAGGACAACGGTGAGGTTCTGTTTTGGTTTGGGTTGAGGACAGCAGTGAGGTTCTGTAGTTTTACCCTTTTGAATGGGTAAAAGGGCCTGCTCAATTTAGCTAGATATGCATGGCTTGACTCTTTGAAGGTGTGAATGCTCATTATAAAAGCAATAGCCCCACCACCCCTGTCTTTTTTTGCCATTAGGAAAGATTGGAAGTATGAAAGCTCAACATGTGTGATTGGGAGAGACGAATGTTTAAACTGACCTATGCAAACGAGGTCTGTTTTCCCTTGTAGGCTTATGTGTTTGGAATGTGAGAGGAACTGTTGCAGACAATGTCTAACTTGTACACCAGGGGGAGACTTCATCTCATGAACGGTCAAAACTAACATTTAATTTCAGATTTATCCTCTCATTTCTCTGGAAAATATGAATCCTAGAAATTTTGAAGGTAAATGTTTTCAGTGAAGTTCTAGTGAAGTTAACTGTTGAAAAGTGCAGCGTCGTCATTCTACTGAGTTCCTACGGAGACATCAGATGGTTCTCAGTCCTGCCAGGTTTGGGTGTGGTAGTTTCAGTTGAGAGTAAATAAACTGAATAACTTCTGACAGTACTTCCACGTGCCCCAGCCGCAGCATGCTTCAGGTCTCACATCACACTCTCACATCTTTCATATCACCGTGAGAAAAGATGCTGGGCTTCACTCCTACAGGTTGCAGAAGTCAGCATGAGTTCTAGTCTGGCTGTGAACGCGTTATAGCTGCCTTGCTCTCACCAGAACCAGATCATATTCACTTTATTTCAGAATGTGTCTCTCTAAATGAGTTTAGATTATTGAGATGCTACGCTGAAGTCCCTGTTGTATTCTGAGCCCAGCAGTCTTTTCTCCAGATTTTCCTCCCCAATTCCCTCTAATCCTGCCTTGTCGGCAGCTCCACAAGTCCTTGTACAGGGACGCGTTGATCATCCAATCGCACGTTGCCCGAGCTGCCGGTTCTTTGCGTACTGTTGAACCTGTGTTGTGTGTAACATCCTAGCTTTGTGCACTACGTGTTTTGCTGTCCTTCCAGGCTCGCAGTAAGCTGTCTCAGATTCAAGACAGCCAGCAAGAGATGACGAAGAGCATTGAGCATTACAACAGTACCTTGAACGGGACTCACGGAGGCAGCATGACCAACCTGGCCGACATGAGCGAAGGATTCCCCGACCGTGAGAACGGAGGTTTCGGCGCCATGGTGAGGACATCCGGCCCGTGTGCACAGGTTACGTTCTGTGCCCTACAACTATGGCTCATGGTTTCTCCTGGTATTTGTTAGCTTATAGGAGTAACGCATCAATATATTGTAAGCCTGTAGATATAGGGGAGTTCAATGGGGTGGAATGTCTGATTGGTGTCTTGATGTGAAAAGGTTAAGCGGAGCATCCAACTATGAATATTGTTTGCTTTACTGCACACATCTGGTGAAGTTATTTGGATTTGAATAATGGATGGTTGTGTATAGCTGTACTTCATTTCAGCTACATCTGCAGGTCATAGCAATATGATGATTCATTGTCAACAGCGGGTTAGGGTGTGAAATACACTTCAAACAGCTGCAGAGGTGATAGCAACTGGCAGTTTCTCTGCTTTTACCAGAGCTAATTAGATAAAGAGAAGAGATAAAGGAAATATGCAAAACCATTGCCTGCAAGGAACAGAGGTATCACTTCCCCCATTTACTGTCAGAAATGTTACATTCAAACGAGTGATTTTGGGGCATGCAGAATCTTAAGTGGTTTATATTAATCCCCTAGTCTGGTTAGATCTTATTTGCTTTCCACATAATGTAATTATGTTGGCTTATATACTCTTGCACACTGTTATTTTACCTGGCAACCCTTTATTATTGTGTCTTAAGCTTTATTACCTGTTCGTTTTGAAACACTTAACGCTTATTCTTGGCCCAAATTCTGTGCAGCGCTGAGTGAATACAGGGATCACGGTCAGGCTGCTTATTGAAACAAGAAGTCCTGCTAATGAAATGTAACAAGTTAGCGTTTTCATAACCATGGCTTTGCCTGGCACGTGAGTGCATGTTTTCTATGGAAACCAGACACCCTAGAGAAGGTGGGCCCAAGCAGACGGCTGTTTCCTTCCACAGGGCTTTTTCATTGGGACCAGCTGAGTGCAGTGGGCAAATTGCTGGAGAATGAAAATTGGCTGCATGTTATTAAAGTGAAACTGAAGCTTCAGGGGATCTTGGTTCCAGGTATAGTGGGGCTTTTCTTCAGGCACACATTCCTCTCTCTGAGGTCTCTGTTCGTGTTGTTGAACTCAAATTCCTCCACTTGAACCTGACTGGGCTGTTATTGAAAAGTGAACTATTTGATTTGATGACCGTCGTGTTTGGCAGCTTGGCAAGGCTTATCGACTGAATGTATAAACAATCAAGTCTACATGCGTTGTTTTTTCTCCTTAAGCCTGCTCGAGGAAAACGTTTTTGGATATGGTGGCCATCTAATTAGGCCCAAGGTCATATGGACAGAAATTGCAAATAGCCGATTTTCTCCATCCTCAGGAGGACCCGTTCAAGGTGAAGACATCTGTGTTTAATAGCGTCCCTCAGGAGATGCATACCGACCCATTTCATTCTGAAGACCCCTTCAAGACAGACCCGTTCAAAGGTGCAGATCTTCTTTACCTCTCTTTAAATACACTCCTATCTTTTCTGCCTGAATCATCCCTCACTTCATCCCTGTGTGACGTCTCCTCCCCTCAGTCCTGCATGGTTTGCTGCTCCTCCTCACGCTGATATTCCCACACTGTTCGTCCCTTACATTACTTTTAGGCCCCATCCACACGAACACGAGTATTTTTAAAACCACCGTTTTTTCTATGGCCGTTCGTCCACACGAAAACGCTGTATCAGGTCACAGAAACAGAGCTTTTTTGAAAACTCCAGCCAATGTGGAGTTTTTTAGAAACTCTGGTTACAGTGTTGTCGTGTGGACGGTGAAACTGAAGATCTTGGCACGTGAAGGCCGAGTATGCACTGTTTTTCCTCTGTTTAATTTCAGATTGTGCGCCACTATCTCCATTGTTTACATGAGGAGAGTCTGTGCAAAAAAATTAAATAAGAGTCAATGTGCAATGGCAGACATAAGCGAAATATTGCTGCTAATAACTGTGCTAACAGGGCTTATAACATGTATACCGATTAGGGATGCTCATATTGACTGTTTAATTGTTAACCGAAAGTAAAACATTTGACCGGTTAATACTATCAGTTAAACGGTTAAGAAGTTTTTAAATTTTTTTACGTATATATAGCCTATATTAGTTAAATCACGTGGCGCGTTAACACGCGCAACCAGAGCCTGGCGCTTCGCTTTGAAAGGTGGGGAGATATAGGTAATGAGGAGCGAAATATACCGGCTGTCTGTTTTGCATCTGCAACGTGTTCTTCATTTAAAATGACAAGCCTTGAACATTTATGGTGACTGTGATATTAACTTGCACTTTCATTTTTTCATGTACAGAAACGTAACGATATCGTATTGGGAAGCATATATTATTTTATCGGCAATAATTCATCATGCTCCTGATGCATTATAGCTGACGAAATAAGGTTACCTTAAAAACAACACACAGTGATTGACAACAAGCATTTTATTTT
>JACXGM010006083.1:0-33572 GCA_016801145.1 Umbra pygmaea
TGTGTGTGTGTGTGTGTGTGTGTGTCTGTGTGTCTGTGTCTGTGTTTTTATGAGGTGTCCATGTACACATTGGTGTCTGGGTATTTTTGAATTGTTGTGTTAGACAGATTGACAGAAAAAGTAATTTTATTTTCTTGATTTGGTTTGCCTAGAATTGTATCTAATTTAAATGTACTTTTACCAGACCTGCAAATTACCACATGAGTTTAGAACGCTAGCTAGTTTACAAAAGGCCAGAAGTTTGATTTGATTTGTGCTGCTGCTATACAATATCTAAAACTTTAATGGTCTATGATTTCTTCCAGTTAGGGCCTGTTTGCCTATTTATAGTGGATCACAGAACAATAGAACAAGAACTAACGCAGGAGAGGACAGTAAGGTTTTCAAAGGGGTATTTTAAAAGACAGAGATCCAGAGATATAGGAGTGATGGAGTGCAATACACTTCCTGCATTTCCTGCCTGTGAAGCTTTTAAGAAAATGACTTTGTTTTTCTCCCACCTTCCCTGTAACTGCAGCAATTTCCTAAAGTCAGAGATGTGCCTTCACCAAAAATAGAACGAACAATAAAATGAAGTTGACATTTGGACTGAATTACAATAGGTATAATTTATATGTTTACTTTGTTCACAGTGAATCCTACTGACCACTGAAAATCTGTCTGCACCTTTAGAGGTGTAACCATTGGTCAGTTGCTTGTCCCTTGATGAACTATCCAGGTCTACGCCTTTAAAATTGGTTCCAACAAGAAATGTTTTTCTTATTTAGAGTATACAATTAAACTATTGTTAAAAACAAAAATAGCAACAAAAATGTTAGTTTACTAGCAGATCAGGCAATCCGAGCAGATTTTTCTCTGAACAGTTAATTCTCCTCACTGTAAATGTGGACAGAATGCAAAGGGAATGAAATTAATGTAATTTAAAAAAATTACAATTTGTTTTTATTGTTTTTCCATATCCGGTCAAATATATGTTAATGTATTTGTCAAGATATACCTTTCCTTTTGTCCGTGTGACGTAGTGGGCTAAGTCGATGCACTGCAGGACAGTCTATGTCAGGATGGTCATGGGTTCAAGACTGACCATGGGCCTCCTGTACAAGGCAGGGCAAAATTGGCATAGCACTGCTCAGATGTGGGTTAGAAAAATGTGATTTTCTATTCTACTACGTCACTCTCCAGCGACTACTTGTGTTCAGATCAGGCAGCCATAAATAAAATTACGGAAGTATAGTCGGTGAACATTATCATCCCGTGCATGATCTGACTAAACCTTCCATGTTGGTGAAGAGTGTGAAAACAATTGGCAGCTCAGGCGACATGTGGTTGGATGAACCATGTGCGCGCCCCTCGTCATCCCGCAGATCTGAGTTGCGGAGCAAGTAAGGATTAGAGAGGGAAGGAAAATCTGGAAAAATCACAAGATATACTGTTCCTTTAAAATTGATTTATTTTATAGTTCAACACTGGAATTGACTTCACCTGACTAATTAATTCCTAACGAGACATTCAACCTTACTGGGCCTTAGTTGTCATATTTTAAGAAGAAATGTCCTTTGTTTATTATTTTGAATCTATAATAAATGCAAATAAATTATAATCCTGCAGAAAGGGTGCATATTTGTATGCACTCTGTCTCCGTATCTTCTAATACAAATGCAAAAAAATGTAGCACAAGCTTAGTGGAATCACGGCATCTTCAATCACAAAACTGGCAATACATTTCCAACCAACACACAATTAATCTCATAGTATTCTACGCAGTGCAAAATTTCATATTACTTCCATAATCCGTAGTGCCTCAGAAGGCTTTCCACTGTATTTTTCCCCCGGCCCCAAACTCAATCCAGATAATTCAGTATTTTATTTTACTCCTTTTGAAAAGTGTTTGTCTAGAGCCGGAGCTGCAGTATTGTGTTCGGTCCTTTGTCCTCTAGCACTGCACAAAGCCACTCTAATGTATTGTTTACCCAAGCAAACTCTTAATTACCTGATTCACTGAATTACTTCTCCAGCGTGCCCTAGCCGTGCCCTCATCCCCCTGCAGGCGGGGCAAAAGAGGGGACAGTGAAAGGAAGAGGAGAGAGGAGGGGGTTTGTGGACAGTTAGGGGCATCTGCTCTCCCACTGGTCTTCTACCGGGTTATTTTCCATATGTGGGGTGGGTCTGTGGGGAAAAGACAGGTAAGTAGAGAGGGCAGGAATGCATCCACACACCAAACACATCTAATCCTTTGTTGTCTCTTATTCTTCATTCATCCATCTCTTCCTTTACTTCATTTATCTCCTCTTTTCCTCTCCCCTTATATTTTTCTCTCCACCTCCTCTCCTCCTCTATTGCACCTCGTCTCCCCCTCTTCTTGTTTCTTTTCCCTTTGTCTGGGGAAGCAAGCGGCCTAGTAGAAATGTTCTGAAGGAAAGGCCTAATTTACAGGTGGAACTAACCTGGGCAGAACAATCAGCCTCTATGATATGTAGCGCTCTCGAAGCAGACTTTAAAATGTGTTGTGTGATTGTTGTTCTCTCTAAACCACAGATGTTTGGGATCTTCATGGTCAGATTCTGCTTTTACTACAAAATCATAGTAAAACCTATTCATTACATCTCTACCTGTTAGGTTGTATTGTAGCAGAATAATCCTGATATAAATCTACAGATTTCCCTCATCCATCTTCTTTAAGTCCAACTTTCCTATTATCTTCTTTATGTAATGTAAGGCTGATCCTCCAGGAGTCCTAATAGTCATGTAATGTAAGGCTGATCATCCAGAAGTCCTAATAGTCATGTAATGTAAGGCTGATCCTCCAGGAGTCCTAATAGTCATGTAATGTCTGGCTGATCCTCCAGGGGTCCTAGTAGCCATGTAATGTAAGGCTGATCCTCCAGGAGTCCTAATAGTCATGTAATGTAAGGCTGATCCTCCAGGAGTCCTAATAGTCATGTAATGTAAGGCTGATCCTCCAGGAGTCCTAATAGTCATGTTATGTAAGGCTGATCCTCCAGGAGTCCTAATTGTCATGTAATGTAAAGCTGATCCTCCAGGAGTCCTAGTAGCCATGTAATGTCTGGCTGTTCCCTCAGGAGTCCTAATAGTCATGTAAAGTAAGGCTGATCCTCCAGGAGTCCTAATAGTCATGTAATGTCTGGCTGATCCTCCAGGATTCCTAGTAGCCATGTAATGTAAGGCTGATCCTCCAGGAGTCCTAATAGTCATATAATGTAAGGCTGATCCTCCAGGAGTCCTAATAGTCATGTTATGTAAGGCTGATCCTCCAGGAGTCCTAATAGTCATGTAATGTAAGGCTGATCCTCCAGGAGTCCTAATAGCCATGTAATGTCTGGCCGTTCCCTCAGGAGTCCTAATAGTCATGTAATGTAAGGCTGATCCTCCAGGAGTCCTAATAGTCATGTAATGTCTGGCTGTTCCCTCAGGAGTCCTAATAGTCATGTAATGTAAGGCTGATCCTCCAGGAGTCCTAGTAGCTGAAGTTAGGTCTAGAAATATTTGGAAACTGACACAGTTTTCATAATTTGGGCTGTTTACCAAGATATATTGAAGTTACAGTTAAATAGTGAATATGGGTTTAAATTGTAGACTCTCAGCTTTAATTTGAGGGTACTCACATCCAAATTGGTGTTTAGAAAGTGTTGAGAAATTATAGCTCTTTAATATGTAGCCCCCTCTTTTTCAAGTATTTGGACAATTGACTCAAAAGCTGTTTCCTGGACAGATGTGGATAATTCCTTCGTTATTTACACATCAACTAAAGCTAGAGTCTGCATCCATTTTGGTCTGGATTTGTAGTATATTGTTTATATTATATGCACACAATATAGGTAGAATCATTTGCTTACCGTAGTTAGCTGGAAACCTGATGGTGTTTCTTACGGCTATAGCAGGCATGCCCTTACCAAGCGTCAGGCCGGGGATCCCCAACAAATGTGGGACATACGGTTTGCTAAAGGGGAGGAAGTACAGATGACCGAGCTGTTAATAAATCCAGAGTTGTACAGTGACATCTAATGAGTTTGCAGGGCGGGCCCAACCCTTAGACACCGTAGAACAAGAGAAAATATGAACCTAGACACTTCAGAGAAATAAACTGACTCATTTTAGCCAGACAGTGCCTAAATTCACATTCTGTAAAACCCAGAGGCCTAAATAGGCCTAAATATTGCCTAATATCACAGAAGGCATCTTTAAGAAGGTAATATATCTGTAGTTGATTCCAGGTGTGGCATTCACATTTAGGAGATGTTGCTGTGAACCCACAACATGAAGTCAAAGGAGCTAACAATGAAAGTGAAACCGGCCATCCTTGGGCTGCAGAAAAAAATAATCCATCAGACAGATACATGTAGCAGGAACATTAGGAATGGACAAATCAATTTGGTACATTCTGATATGAAAACACTGGTGAGCTCTGCAACAACAAAAAATGCCTGGATGTCCACAGAAGACAACAGTAGTGGATGATGGTAGGATCCTTTCCATGGAAAAGAAAAACCCCTTCACACTATCCAACCAAGTGAAGACCATGCTCCAGGAGTACTGTGTATCTGGGGTCACCAACCCTTGTCCTGGGGAGCTACTGTCTTGATTGTTTTCACTCCAAACCTAATTTAGCACACCTGATTCTAATAATTAGCTGGATGATAAGCTGAATGAGGCTATATTACGGGTGGTTGGAGTGAAAACATACAGGGTGGTAGCTCTCTCGGACCAATGTTAGTGTCCCCTGCTGTATATCATAATTTAAGTTTACCATAAAGAGAAGACTTCACGAGAGCAAATACAGAGGGCAAAAATAGAAAGATTAGACTTTGCCAAACAACATTATCCAATTACATTTGAGCCCCTGAAATAAGGGGACTGTGTATTAAAATGGTTTTAATTCCTAAACATTTCATACAATATTTTTGTTCAACACCTTGAATGAACTGAAAGTTTGTACTTCAATAGCATCTTAGTTCCTTAATTTCTTGTGGTGTTGTACAGATCCAAAATTATGAAAATTGTGTCTGTGTCCAAATAATTCCGGACCTAAATTTATGTAGTGTCTGGATGTCTCCTCAGGAGTCCCTATGGCTTCATAGTGTCTGGCTCTTCCCTCAAGAGTCCTCATAGCTTCATAGTGTCTGGCTTTTTCCTTAAGAGTCCCCATAGCTTTATAGTGTCTGGCTGTTTCCTTAAGAGTCCCTATAGCTTTATTGTGTCTGGCTGTTTCCTTAAGAGTCCTCATAGTGTCTGGCTCTTCCTCAAGAGTCCCCATAGCTTCATAGTGTCTGGCTCTTCCCCCAAGAGTCCCCATAGCTTCATAATATCTGGCTCATCCCACAAGAGTCCCAATAGCTTCATAGTGTCTGGCTCATCCCTCAAGAGTCCCCATAGCTTCATAGTGTCTGGCTCATCCCTCAAGAGTCCCCATAGCTTCATAGTGTCTGGCTCTTCCTCAAGAGTCCCCATAGCTTCATAGTGTCTGGCTGTTTCCTCAAGAGTCCCCATAGCTTCATAGTGTCTGGCTGTTTCTTCAAGAGTCCCCATAGCTTCATAGTGTCTGGCTCTTCCTCAAGAGTCCCCATAGCTTTATAGTGTCTGGCTGTTTCCTCAAGAGTCCCCATAGCTTCATAGTGACTGGCTGTTTCCTCAAGAGTCCCCATAGCTTCATCATGTCTGGCTGTTTCTTCAAGAGTCCCCATAGCTTTATAGTGTCTGGCTCTTCCCTCAAGTGTCCCTATAGCTTCATTGTGTCTGGCTGTTTCTTCAAGAGTCCCCATAGCTCTCCTCCACCCCGCCTAATTTTCAGTAAATGATCTTCAGAGTGGATACATATAAGCAGAGCCGGTCCGACACATATGCAAGAACCATCCTTCTGTCAACACTACATCATGCCGGTGTCGAACTCAGATTTTTTTGTTTCAAAATATTAGCGCTCGTTTTAAGTCATTGCAATAATCATTTTTAATGAATTATAAAGCTTGTGAATTGTAAACAAATGTGTGTGAAAAAACAATAACAGTATTTGATAGCAATTTTTTTTTACATGTTTTTAATAACACATTTTAATAACAACAGTAACAATTGCGCTGTTCACACAATTTGATTGAATACGAATGATTACATTTGAAAAACGTTCACTAGTCTGTTTAATCCAACAATAGACTAATTTTAGAAACACGTAAATAAACATGGACCCACTACCTATCAATTAAATGAATTAACAATGATAATTCAAATGAATTATGAGCGCTATTATTTTGGATAGAAAAATCTGAGTTTGTATTGCCGGCATAATAGTGTTGCTAGAAGAACGGTTCTTAGGTAGGGGTCGGACCGTCTTTGCATATTAAATTGGTAGCTATTTGTGGAGTTTTACTATAGAAAATCTTTGATTTGCCATTTGCTGTTGCCATTTAATCACATCCTCGCGCTTTCACAAAAAACGAGGGAATAAAATGAAATTTTCAGAAAGTAATTACTTAAAACTTCTCAGGGGGGCTGAGATGAAAAACAGGGGTGCTTTAGCCCCCCTAAAAAGGGTCTAGCGCCACCTATGCTGTGGTATCTGGTCCACAGGTCACAGTCATCATCTTTCCCTAAGCGGCTTCTATCCCTTTAACTTCTTTACAACTATTTTGTCGAAGCAAAAAGTCCTCTCATGAACATGTTATTCTCCTCTCCACTGACCAGCAGGCCTATAAAATGATATATCCATAAGGGATTTGCTGCTGTAGTAAAATCATCAGGTGCCCATTCAGAAAAAAATGATAAAAAAATATCTACAGGTGCCCCCTGAATAAGGTGAATAAGGTGGTGTGATTTGGGCAACATTTATTCAAGACACAACCCAAACCCCTGACTACACTATTAAAGTAATGCAATTCAAACTACAACATACAAGAACATATTGTACACTGTGAACATAATGGGTTGAACACAATGCTTGACGGCTGAGCAACTGCAGTCCACGCCTGTGTGATTGGCCGACCTTGCTGCCTCCCCATTTTAACCTTGTGCCTCTCAGCCTGTCTTCCAAGCTGGCTTGTCCATTTGTTTCCCAGCGGATTTATTAGAGGATGCATACTACAGCGTTATACAGTTGAGCGTCTCTCATTAGCCCCTCATCGAGCTGTAATAAGACACGAGGGACCCTGTGTGTTTTTATGGGCTGTGCTTCTTTCTCTGCATACCATTCACTGCCAATGACAGGACGGGTGTGAGCGTTGCATCGTAACCACAGAAATAATAAAAACTAACGGCAAGAACATGCTGCAGCTTCATTTTTAGATGCTCTGGACTATTAAATCTCCCTGTTATGATGCTAATGAGAGGTGTTTTTTTATTGTGATGATGCTGCACTGGCCATCTTACAGGCATATGTGTAAAGCGTATTAATGCTGGCAATTAAATGCTCACCTCAGTTACACTTTAGGGCCTATTTTAGTCGGAGTTAGGACTTGGTGAAAAATATATATTCTAATGTCAGAAACTGCTTCCATGTCAACATCATACTATTATTATTAAATTTATATAATGTTGTGTTTGAGTAGCATCCTGGTTCTACTGCCATACCTGGATTATTCTGGAACGCTGGGTGCTGTAACACCAGCATTGTACAATGGCACCCTATTCACTATGAAGGGCACTTGGTTTATTCATTATCATATGAGCTATGGTCAAAAGTAAATTGACATAAATCATATGAGCTCCATCACATCTGCTAAATGAATGAATAGAAAATTCCAATGAGCAAAGATCTGATGTGATTGTTCAAAATATCTAAATGCAGTTATTTTGACACAGGTCTGAACGTCAGTAGTTCTTGATTAGATGGTAGGATGAAGATTTTCAACCCTCCAGGATTTTTTTTAGCAAATGCTCTAATCCAGAGTGATGTACAGTGAATGCTCTAATCCAGAGTGATGTACAGTGAATGCTATAATCTAGAGTGATGTACAGTGAATACACGGGATACCCCTCTAGAGGAACGTAGGGTAACGTGTCTTGTTCAAGGACACAACAACATTTAGACAGTCGTGAATCAAACCGGCAACCTTCCATCTACAAGTCTGACTCCCAAATCACTGAGCCATCTGACACCCACACTTCATACGCTATAGCAGGTTGTCGAATAAAGCAGTCATGTTTATTTTCAAATCTGTAGAGCATCAACAATACCATGAAAGTCAAGCGCAACACTTAAAAATGCAGGTTTATTTTTTTACTATGTTGTAATTATATATATTTTTTTACTTTGTGGTTCCTGGCTGTAGGTTCGATGATGTCAGTGATGTTATCTGTCTTGCCAGCAATGGCTTGACCAAAGTTTTTAACATCCAGTCCTCTCAGACAGCTGCAGTCCACTCTGAAAATGTCCACCCGTTTTGGTGTGAGACATTATTTACTCAAAATGGTGAAGTCCCCGGTGAAGCTTCCCGGAGGTAGTTCAGTGATGTGAAAAATACTGTTGTAGAAATCGATTAACAAAAAGGTATTGTTTTTCGAAGTTAGGTAGATCCCAGGCGATAGGAAGTGAAAAATAAACATTTTCAGCAAATAATTAAATATATATATATATATATATATATATTGTGGTATTATCAATATTTTAGTTTACATTTAAGTAATTTATCCAGAGTGAATTATTCACTAGCAAGTAAATGCATTGCCATACGGGCAACCTCAAGGAGAACTAACCCACTACCATGTTGAAGCAAACACCATCGTCTAGCCACTGTGCTACACAGAACGTTTTATGGAGTGATATGCAAAGGTTTATGCACCCCTGACCATTTCCATTTTATTCATAAATATTGAGTGTTTGGATCAGCAATTTTATTTTGATCTATCAAATAACTGAATGACACAGGTAAATTTCAGTAGTGTAATGAGGATCATTGGATGAAAGGAAAATGTGCAATATGCATCAAAACAAAATTAGACAGGTGCATAGATTTGGGCACCCCAACAGAAATATCACATCAATATTTAGTTGAGTTTGCTTTAGCAGAAATAACAACCTCTAGATGCTCCCTATAGTCGGTAATGAGTGTTTGGATTCTGGATGAAGGTATTTTTAAACAAATCTGCTTACAGTGTGTTTATTATTTCATAGCAAACCGCTTGCTTATTTAGACATTACCTTTTAACAGCACCATTACCTTTTATCAGCACTTTGACTGGCACATGAACAGTATTATTATAATCCCAACATTATTTTTCTAGTGAAGGAGTAAAAGAAAAAATTAAATAGTTTGAGTGTTGCTATGATCCAAAGTTGTATCTTCAGTGTAGTAGTTTGAATAGGGCTGCCCAACTCTGTTCCTGGAGATTTACCATCCTGTAGGTTTTTACTTCTGCCCAAATGAAGCCTGTGATAAAAAAAACACTAAATTGATGCTACATTACATTACTCACAACTGGGTTTGGAGAGGACAGTAGACCTCCAGGAAAATGTCTGTGAAGACCTGATTTAGAAGACTGGTTATCAAACTTTTATTGAAAAGAGTATTTCAATATCTTAATTACAATCACACACTAACGAGTGCATTTCCGTGGAATATTTGTTATTCTTTAATGGGCTAACACATTATAAAATAATTTGTGTGCTTGGCAATAGTTGTAAAAACCCTTATCCAGAGTGAGGGAACTGATAAGGGTTAATTGTTAATTGAAAGCTATATACATATATACTCTCTATTGCTATATTTTCACATTGTATCACATTGAAAATGAGCTTAAGATATTTAGCTTTTATTTCTTCAATGTGCCATTGACACTACAATAGCTTCTTTTGAGTGTTTTCTTTCCTGTGACAATGCCACTTTATTTTCTCCTTACGCTGTTCAAAGTTTCTTGGCCTGGTCACTATTACAAGTTAGAGTCAGTTCTCAATTGTCTTACCTGATTCATGAATGAAAAGTAAATTTTGCCCCCACTCAATTTCTAGAAATTATTAGTTGAATAAAACATCATGTGTATCCCAGTTTCAGTATTGACTCTTATCTTCTCGCATCATGATATTAGAATAGGCATATCACAATATTGAAGAAAAAACAACAACATTAAAACTAAGTGCAGACACAGCGTTTAGCAAAATATCTGTGAACTCCATCAATCCTATAACGGTATATCTCTCCGGACTCAATGTCCTTTCATTAGTTTGCTCTCCGTCAACCAAAGTGGACTTTATTTTCCCTGAAGATGGCACAGTGTTTACTTAATTAGATAACCAGTGCGATGGCAGAAGGTATTAAAACGAGCGCTCAAGTGGCGTTCAAACGAGTACACGTTGACATTGAGCTGCTCAGGGACGTCAAAGCCAATGAGCACCCATTAACCTGAAGGAGACTTGCATGGCGATAAAGGGGATGAGGGAGAGAGAGAGAGGGAGAGAGGGAGAGAGAGAGAGAGAGAGAGAGAGAGAGAGAGAGAGAGAGAGAGAGAGAGAGAGAGAGAGAGAGAGAGAGAGAGATTTTAAGTCAATTAATCAGACATACTGTATGCCTACAGCATTGGATTTCCATTCACACACACATAGTTTACTGTTACATTCACTAATTTGTCATCTAAGTTCATTCCTATATACTAAATATCCCTTGACCCCACCCACCCAGGTAACACACACGTACAGTACGTACAGTACACACTGACTCATTCACTCAAAATGCTGGGTTAAAATCAACTGAATTTGTGTATATAGTAATCAGTACATACTGTATGTTGGGCTCCAGCAGTTAGGATTAAAATTGTAATAATATTGGTAGTTAAATAAAGGGTAGATATATGCTTTGATATTCATAAGCATGCAAGTTATTTGTGAAAAGATATATGAATTTAATGTCGGAAATTACTTTTTGAAGAACAAAAAACAACTACCATTTTGTATTATTAGCTCATGGTTTGAAGACCTCTAAGATATTAATCATAATATAGAGTGGACTTTTTAATAGAATGATATGATAGACAATGATGGGGACATTGCATGATTAGTTATTATAAAACCTTAAATTGTGCATTTTAGACCAAGAGAAAAGGCACACTGGGAAATATAAACACAAGGATTTACACTAAGTGTTTTGTTAATTTCAAAGGCCCAAAGTGTTTGTGGGGCAACATGTTAACTGTTAATTGCTATATTTACAATGTTGCCTGCAAATGAAATGAAAGTTTTACTACATAGGTCCAAGAACTTTGCAATGCTAAGTGTTTCTGTAATTGTAACATAATTATGTATGTTAATTATCAACATTTCGACTATCTAAAAAACTTCTTGGAAGTTGTAAACTATGGACATGTACTACTGGTGAAAAAGTTTTAGAACACCTACATGTTTTGATAGAAGTTCATACCTTCATTCACCAAGGCTGTTATTAAATTATTATCCAGAATGACTCACAGTAAGTACAGACATCCGCTGGAGCAATCTAGTGTAATGTGTCTAGCTCAAGGACACAACAACATTTGGCCCACTTGGGAGTTGAACCGACAACCATGAACCTACAACTCTGACTCTTTAACCACTAAGCCTTCTGACTTGAAAAAAACATGAAAATCCCTGGGTGTTCTAAAGATGAACTTTGTCAATCCCAAGAGTGCAATTATATATATATATATATATATACATAATATCTTTCTTTTTATACTGTATATATTTTTATTTTTTTTACTGGGATTTGCAAATGTGAAATAGGTCAGAAGACTAGCTCATTTTGGTTCCATAGCAACACATCTTAAACCAATGAAATCACAGAATCCACTTTGTTAGTTTTTAGAATTTTGGTCTATAGACTATATATATATATATATATATATATATATATATATATATATATATATATATATATATATATGTAACGTTTTGCATTCTGTTGTGCGTAATCTCTGTAAAGCATTGTGATTTGTGATGAGTAATCGTCATGTAAATCACAGAATATTATAGCAATGCTGCCACATCATTACAGCTCCGGAACATTTATTTTTAATACATTTACATTTAGAAAACAGTATTTGTATGGTCAAATGTGGATGGGGGGCTAAAAGAGATATATGTAATATAGATATTTTGTGTTCTCTCCATTATGATTTTAAATAGATAAGACCTTTCAAGGCCCCAAAGGACTCACATACTCAAGTGTTTACGTCTCCGTGCTGAGAAGAAACCAGGGTATCCGCCTTGATGGGCATACAGTGCTCTTCACACACACTGGAGAACTATCCAGCTCACTCTGTCTGACCAATCACTGTGTTGCCAATGGTAACAGCCTTCTTTACAGCAATATGCACTGTTCGCATGTGAGCAGAAATGCAAATGCTCACACATTGCAAGTTTTTCATTTAGCTTTCATACATAAACTGCACATTAGATGATAAAATGAAAGTGATGATGAACTCTGACATTCAATAAGATACGTAGACTATACTAGAGAAATATGATGTTTGAAATGAAATAACGGAACCGATAATGGTAGGTTTTGCAAAACAATAGAACAAGTGCAAGGACCCTCTCGTATGAAACAATCCAAAATAGAGATTCTAAAGTCACACAATGCATTGTATTATATATTTTTTGAATGACCTAGAATGGTACTTACATTGAAAATGTGTAAACAAACCACAAAGTCCCAAAGAATGAACAAAAAATGTAATGAATTTTAAAAAGAACAAACTCCTTTCAAAAAGACCGTTGGACACGTCAATCTCAGAGTCTCTGAAGCTTTGTGCTTGTCTCGGTTAGAAATGTATTGCAGTCTTTTTTTTCTTAGTCTGAAATATTCTATTGAAATACTGTTCTTATTAAAACTCTGTTTCACTTTCATCCACTCCTCACACAGTGTCTGTTTTATTTTATTAAACAGTTATGAAGTTACATGAACAAAGAGAATAATTTCTTTAGTAATCATTTAACTCTATTCAATCAAGCTCAGCTGTCTGAGTTATATTCATCATATTTGTTAATGTGTTGTGCTGTAACTTCTGGAAAGGGAATTTGAGACCTGAATAGTAGATTAGAATTAAGTATTTCATTATCTCTTCAAACCATGTAATAACACACTACAAAGTTATAGTTGTGTCCAGCGTGATTTTTTCTTAATACGTAATTTTGTAATGTCCTACTATCAGTTGTTAGAAAAAAACTACATCTGCCTCCTATGTCTAAAAGACCTGAGGGAAGACAAAGTTCTTGAAAAAGAAAACATCTATTTTTGAAGCTGAAGTTTCAATCAGTGCTTTCACCTTTTCCTGACTTTTCTTCTTCTCCTTCCTCTGGAGTGTCAAGAAAGGGTGGTGATTTTTTACATATTTATGACATCCATCAACACTGGGATCCTGCCTGACAGGCCAGCCGACGAGGAGCTGAAGACTTTTCTCACCTCTCTCTGAAGCACAGATGCTGAATCAGACAGAGACAGCCACTGCTGGGTGGATTGATGAAGTGATGGGGCTTTGCTGTATTCCTACAGCCTCAGGTGTCCACTTCCAGCTGGGTCACGCAGGATATACAGCCCATCAGCACATTAACCGCTTCATACAGGGTTCCTGCACAAAGATCTTGGTGTCATGATGTCTCGTGTGAATGGTTGATGTGGGTACATGAAATAATGCTGTGAATGTCTGATTGAAGATGGTTGGTATAGGACACATACATTGATGTGTATGGGCCCTATTTAAAATGATCTGAAATGCAAGTTTTAAACACGAAACTGACTTTGTGGGCGGATCTTGGGCGTTGTTGCTTTTTTACCGGTGGGATAAATTACTCTTGCGTCCAACGCAAATCTAAAATGGGTAGGTCTGAAATAGCTACATTAGTCATATGTGTGGTTTGGGTATAACGTGCAATAAACCAATCAGAGCGTCATTTCACATTCCCTTTAAAAGCAGATGCGCTTGTTCCATGGCGGATTTCTATTATAACAGTGGATTGCTATTGATTTTTCTCTTTTACAAAATGTAAATAAAGAAATGTCACAAAGACATACTTTCCAATGTTTTGGGTTCACTCTTACTGAATCACAAGGTCATGAATGCATGGTGATATTTTTGCAATGTAGTCTAATATTAGACCGAGATTACTTTGCTTTCCTCACTAGACGATGCAGCAGCTCTTCTGTCAAATAAGTTATCCTTACCCGTTCTGCTGCTGGAGCATTTGGGTTAAGTGGCACACATGCAGTTCAACATCATGTCTCCTTATATAGCATTGCAAATTACTTGTATGTTGATTGAATCGTTTCCCTTTTGGTTGATGTACAGTGTATCAGTATTAGCATGAATAATTTGGCTGATTTTTTTTTCACATTTTCATCGACACCACAATGATTTCCTTTGTGTGGTTATATTTTACCTTGTAATTATGTATGGTTTACAGAAATGGGAACTATTGCGTCTGTGTAGATGAGAGAAGCAAAGTGAATGTTCATTGTGCACACGCTACATTATGGCCAAGCATGCTCCCTTAAAATAGCATCTGAATAACATGCCACTGACTTTAGACTTGGTTTTTTTCTGGTTTGTGGTGGAATTGTTTTCTGAAACTGCAAAATAGCACCAGGGAATCTTTGCGCCGAAACACGCCTCCTCTTTTTGCTGAAACGCCCCCGAGAGCGCAAGATCTTTCCCTATTTACCGACGCGCATCTGTGGATGGAAATGTCCACTGTGTGTCAGGTGATAAATAGGAATGATACATGTGTCAAAAAGTAAATTGAGCTGGGTGTAAGATAAAGCCCTATGTCTGACTGATCATTCATTTTTATATTTGATATGAGGATAGGTGGTATAGGATACATTGATGTTTGATTGATGATGATTGGTATACGACACATTAAATATTGTTGTGTATGTTGGATTGACAATGGGTGGTATAGAATACTTGCAACATTGATGTGTACGTTTGATTAAGGGTGGTTGGTATAAAGGTAAAGGTACTTTATTTGTCACATACACGTAGCAAAATTCATTCTCTGCATTTAACCCATCCCTCAAGGGAGCAGTGGACAGCCATTTACGGCGCCCGGGGACCAACTCCAGGTCTAAGCCAGTGCGTTCGTCAGGGGCACTGACTGGAGAACTTAACCTGTATGTTTTTGGATGGTGGAGGTAACCGGAGCACTGGGAGGAAACCCACACAGACACAGGTAGAACATGCCAACTGCACACAGAAAGGCTAGGGCGCCCGGGGTTTGAATCCAGAACCTTCTTGCTGTGAGGCCACAGTGCTATCCACTAGGCCACCATGCCTGTATAGGACACATGAAACATTGTTGTGTATGTTTGATTAAGGATGGTTGGTACAGGACACATGCAACATTTGTGTACAGTATGTTTGATTTAGGATGATTTGTAACGGATACGAGCAACATTGATATGTACAGTATGTTTGATTGAGGATGGGTGGTATAGAATACATGCAACATTGATGTGTATGTTTGATTGAGGATGGGTGGTATAGAATACATGCAACATTGATGTGTATGTTTGATCGAGGATGGGTGGTATAGAATACATGCAACATTGATGTGTATGTTTGATTGAGGATATGTGGTATAGAATACATGCAACATTGATGTGTATGTTTGATTGAGGATGGGTGGTATATGATACATGCAACATTGATGTGTATGTTTGATTGAGGATGGGTGGTATATGATACATGCAACATTGATGTGTATGTTTGATTGAGGATGGGTGGTATATGATACATGCAACATTGATGTGTATGTTTTATTGAGGATGGGTGGTATATGATACATGCAACATTGATGTGTATGTTTTATTGAGGATGGGTGGTATATGATACATGCATCACCTGCATGTGGCTTTTCCATGAAAACATGAATGTACAAACATTTATTTGATATAATTTAATACATATTATTACTCTATAAATACCACATGGTGAATTGACAAGTTTGGATATATGGTATTACAATAAAAATTAAATTAATAACATAAAGTTAAATTTCAGGAATTCAAAGCATATTTGCTTTGAAAGATTAATCTGTTCTGTGGGAATCTGGCAGGGCATGACGATTATTAAGTTGATTTAATCTATTAAAGCTGCTCTGCTTTACCTAAATGAAATATTTAATAAGAAGCAGGCCGTCTGAATGAATTGCCTGTAGGCTGCACATGTACTCCAGCAAAATAACTGGGTGTAAACCGTACCAGACTAGAATGTCGGACCATTTACCCAACCATGGCCCATATACAGTATATATATATACATATACACATACATACATATATACATATATACATACATATACATATATATACTGTACACCCTTATTCCGAAATTGATTAAATTAATTATTTCCCTCAAAGTTCTACAAACAATACCCCATGATGACAATGAAAAATTAAAAAGCACATACATATTCCCAGCCTGTTTCACTGATCATACTTCAGACGTTTCCACAACCTGATTGGAGTCACCTGTGGTAAATTCAGTGCATTGGACATGGCGCGGAAAAGCACACACCTGTCTATATAAGGTCCCACAGTTAGCATTGCATTTCAGATCACAAACCAATTCATTAAGTCCAAGGAAATGTCTGTAGACATCCTAGACAGGATTGTATCGAGGCACAGATCTGGGGAAGGGTACAGAAAAATATCTGCAGCATTGAAGGTTTCATTGAGCACAGTGGCCTCCATCATCCATAAATGGGAGAAGTTTGGAACCACCAGGACTGGCCAAACTAAGCGATCATCGGGGGTGAAGGGCCTTAGTCAGGGAGGTGACCAAGAACCTTTGGGTCACAGCTCCAACATTTCTCTGTGGAGAGAAGAGAACCTTCCAGAAGAACAACCATCTTTGCAGCACTCCACCACTCAGGCATGTAGGGTGGAGTGGCCCGACGGAAGCCACTACTCAGTAAAAGGCACAAGAGAGCCTGCCTGGAGTTTGCCAAAAGGCACCTGAAGGACTCCCAGACCATGAGAAACTAAATGATCTGGTCTGATGAAACAAAGATTATGCCCTGAATGTCAAGCGTCATATCTGGAGGAAACCAGGCACCGCTCATCACCTGGCCAATACCATCCCTACAGTGAAGCATGGTGGTGGCAGCATCATGCTGTAAACATGTTTTTCCGCGGCAGGAACTCGAACACTAGTCATGATCAAGGGAAATATGAATGCAGCAAATGTACAGAGAGCTCTGGACCTCAGACTGGGGCAAAGGTTAGTAGAGGTTTTCGGCACGGGTGAGGCGGGCATGTGTCATACATTTTTTTATGTGCGCAAGCGCTTAAAAAAATCCTCTGTGATGCGAAGCGATTTTGTATTATCTATCATTTCACTGTGTGGGGAATTGCCAATCGCGCCCCCTGCTTGCTGAGAAGGTGCAGTCCACAGAAGCTGTGTAAGACAGGGAAAGGGGAAGGGACGCGGGGGACAGTTCACCTCTGGGTCTCCCACATTGAATGGACAACATGTGGAATGGATTGCTGCCAAACATGCTTCAACAAAGTATTGAGCAACGGCTGTGAATACTTATGTAAATGTTTTTATTTTTAATAAATTTGCTAAGATTTCAAACACTCTTCTTTCACATTGTCATTATGGGGTATTGTTTATAGAATATAAAGGGAAATAATGAATTTAATCAATTTTAGAATAAGGGTTCAACATTGCAAAATGTGGAAAAAATGAAGAGCTGTGAATACTTTCCGGTATACTTTCCGATACTAATTAACATAGATTTAATCCTACTCAGTATGAATTCTCACTAATACAGCAACATAGTATGAACACGGGCAGAGCTTCACCAAACACGTAACAATAATCAACAATCACAATGGACAAACACAAGAACTACTGTATATGCACATGTTAATGAATGTATTACAGACAGCGGATGATCATGAACTGAAATAAGACTTTGAAGTCCTTGTCCAGAATAACATTACATACAACATTAACCAACCAGATGGTAGTATTAACCCAAGTCTGCATGACCCTATTTATGACACTAGTAGGTTCAGCACCAAAGACCAACCCTGGTGAGGCATCTAGAAAGCAAGTGTGGTCTGTAGTCAGGGGCTTAGCCCCTACAACAAACTCCGTTGGGGGGGCTGGATAGAAAAGACAAAGGTGCCCTGAAATGTGCCTTTATTTGTACTAATGACTTCTGAGCTGGATAAAACATGTTTCTGTTAATGTCTGGAAAAGGACTGACCGTCACGTGACAGTAGCATTGTCACATTGATCTGTGCTTTAAAACCATCAGTATGGCAGACTTTACAGACATTACAGACGTTAGAGGCATTAGAGACATTACATGACATTCAAAATCTGATGTAAACTGAAAGGAATCTCACCTACTGGAAGGAAGAGTTAATTAAAATGCATGCCGCCATCGTGGGCATACAGTAGTTGCAGTTATTCTTGATATTTTCTTAATGTCTTACCTACTTCTGTTCTTGGTCAGGGAAGTAAAGTTGTCTCTGTGATTACAGGGTTGCTACAGTGTTAAATGGGGTAATGCACATTACTGTTGGCTTACTGGGCTTCTCATTTCAAGCCATTTATAGCATACTCATAATATTCATTCGTCCTCTGCCTCGAAGCTCTGTTCTACATATCGGTTTAACAGTTGGCAAAGCATCTACCTTTCCAAGCATTTAACCATACCCGCTGGCAAAAATGTGTTTTGAATACTTTTCCATTAGCATCAAGTAATCATTTGGTTTGACATGACTGATCCTTTGTATATCATTTCCTTTGAGTATTCTACACATTTGTTTTGATTTTGTACTGTCATGCCTTTGGACATTGTGATTTGTGGAAAAAATAATAATAATAATTTCACCTGATGAAATAAAAGTGAAGTAAACACAAAAATAACATTTCCTGTTGCAATGAAATGGTTAAATACTGGAACCTAAGTGATATGTAGTAGATATTCGAAATGAGATCAAAAAGTCTTACGTAAAGCTTACCGGAAAGAAACACTAACTTTTTTTGCATGTAGACACAACCGTGTTGAGAGAGCTAGGATCCTGTGGGGTTATTTGATGTATTCTTATTTTGTGTATAAGTACTCATATCCTTCTATAAAAATGCAAGTCACAGATTCACAATTCACTCTTTTTCATTTTTGGTAAGTCATATTGTGATAATGGCAAATAAGCTCTGAAAATAGAAAGATTTGTTGTTGTACCCTGTTGTTTCACCACTCGGATTCATTGGGAAAATCGGTTGTGGACACTCAAGGAAGTGACTGAGAGAGATTGGGGACAATCTAGGTAAAAAATATTTAATGACATCCTGACTGCCTTCCGACTTCCTGACTGACTGTCTGATTAACTGACTGCAAAGATAAATGGCTGATTGACTTACTGATTGACAGGCTGTCTGAATAAATGGCTGATTGGTTGTCTGTCTGATTAACCTATTGGCTGACTGACTAGCTTACTGGCTGATTACCTGACTGGTTAACTGACTGGTTACATCAGGCATAAGAAAACTAAGCAGCTGCTTGGGGCCCCCTGGCCAAATCAAATTCTGCTTAGGGCCCCCAAAAGGCTTGGGCCGGAACTGGATTACATTACTTTCTCATTTAATAAATGAAGTTATCTGACTCCTCCAGTCCTGGGAGGTCCTGGGGCAGAGTCCTGTATATCACCTGTTGATCACCTGTTTCTGTTTACTCAATAAAAAGTAACTTAACCTACTGCATGGTCCAATTAGGAAATTAGGAAAAAGAGTGACAAAAATGTTTGCTTAGGCCTAACAGTTAGCTTAATGCTACAAGTTACATTTCGGGGTGTGTATTAGTGTTCGAGATTGCACGTGTGCACATGCCTGTATTTTTTATGCATAAAACCTAATTTCCTTCTGATTTCACCAGCTGGAAAGAAATGGGAAACCTATTTTGGTGGAAAATCAATACTCAGCTGTAAAACCAGCCAGCGACCTGTCTATCTACGTATAGTAGTGATGTGTGACAGACACAGGAAGGCAGTGGCGTTGACGTCCTGTATGACTCTGCCAATTCCAGCACAGCTATACTTTTCCCTAACTGCCTGCTCCGCTGTTTGACCTTGCAGTTTGATTAAATGGATGATTAAATGCAGCAAACACACACACAAAGACAGACAGACACACACACACACAGACAAACTGACACACTGATTGTATTCACTTCGCCCGTCTGTCATGTTGACTTAAGTCATCAGTCTTTTATACTACCCTCATTATCCCTGCCGTGTAAATGAGATTAACATGCAAATTTGCTGTCATATTGTTATGCAGTCATAGAGATAATGGCTATAGAAGTGGACGATGGATACGGCTGATTGGAAATTGTAATCGCAAACAAATAAACTATTGCCCTTTCACAGATTTAAAGCCCCTGCTCTCTGCGCTTTGATAGTGAACAATGCAGCTGGAAATAAATGAGTGGAAATTACATCTGATGTGTTCATATGCTGCTAATTTTCCACGGTGAAGTACACTCACATTAGTTTCACCAGGAAATGCCAACCTGCCCTGAGAATGAGCTCCTAATGTGATCTGAAGTGTTGGAGGGATGTCCGGGCTTATGCAAGCAGATGCAGGAGCCTGACTATTCTTTCATCAGCTTTAAGTTAAAAAAGGCTGTAAATGTTATACTTTTCACATGGCTTGCCCTCATGGAAACTTTCTAAATCCTAAGCCTAAAAAAGGCAATTCGTTATAATCCACATAACAATTTACATTTCCTGTAGATTCTGGATTATTGTATTGTACTGCTGTGGTCTCAAATTAAGACCTAACACACCACATCTAATCCCCCATCACACCCATTCTCTCTTTATGTACTCACAAATGACACTGACAGACAAATGTATAGATACTTGGCATAACCTTTTCATGTGCAGTAACTTACATGCGCCTTATTAGTTTCAAGTATCCAGACATATTTATATAGGCTACAATTACAGTATGTATATGACTACACAAAGCCTAATTATAATATTGGGCAAATTTCATTTTTTTGTCCTCACATCAACCATCTATGGCAACGAGGCAAGGTAAAATGTATCCCATTGGACTGTGCATTTGGTCTATATTTGGGATTTATATAGTAGATTTAACATTTATTTCTTAGCTCTGGGTCCTTTTCTAAGCCATTTCAACTAAGAGCCTTTGTGGGAATTCAATTATTTGTCTCGTTTGGTAAATGGGGCCATCACAACTTCATATCCTTTAAATGTCTCACATGTGTAGATGGTGCAGGAGTGAAGGAGACAAACGTGAAGTTATTTCAATCTAAATCAAAGTGAAGTTTCAATTGAATATCAATGATGCAAAACAAAATAGCTTGTATGAGCCAAAAGTACTAGAGTGAAAAAGAACAGCTACTCACACATATACACCAGGTGTGATTCCTTTAAGACTTGTCAAGCAATGTAAAACAATTTATGGTCAAATTCTTTTAGAATCAGCTACATATAGCAGGTCGACTGACTCAATTTCCTTCTCATACATTCCCGTAGTGTCACAGTGCATTCCCTGTTGAAGCCTAGCATCCATGGACTTCAATGGGTCTGCTTTGTGAAACTAGATGGTCATTGGATAAACGCTATGATTATGTCCCATCCACGGACACTCAGCGTCTCTGGGAGTGGGCTGGCCTGGATTCCGGGTTTCTGCGTGATGATTTGTGGGTCTTTCAAAAGACTGCATCTCCTTTTG
The DNA here is from genome assembly GCA_016801145.1 of Umbra pygmaea. Taxonomy (NCBI): domain Eukaryota; kingdom Metazoa; phylum Chordata; class Actinopteri; order Esociformes; family Umbridae; genus Umbra; species Umbra pygmaea. The sequence continues at coordinate 21,691 of JACXGM010006083.1, forward strand.
ATTGCGATTTTGCACTAAAAATAACAGTCTGCAAAGCTATTCGAGCTCAGTCCCATTGTAGATTTTGCATGTGTAGTCAAAAGACAAACTGCTGCAAACTATTTCTTGGTATTTGCTTGGCAAAATTGCTAGCAAATTTTCATCATATATTTCATACAATTATACACCACTTTCCTTGTTTCAGTTTAACCAAAATCCCAAATTTTCTCCTTTGAGATTAATATATTTCCGTTAGATCGTTTGTTTGTTCATTCATTCATTCATACAGTAGGCAAGGCTAGTGTCATAGGGGTGAACTAGCCAGCTAGCAAATGACACGTGATGGCAGAAAATGCTTATATTGTTGACCTGAATTTGGCAAAGCCATTTGAAAGTCTTCCTTATGAGGAGCAACAGCAGGGCAGAACAACACCGAAGATTGATTTAGTGCAAAAGATAGGGCAAAGTCACAGGTCTTTTCAGCTCTCCTGGTATGGCAAAGTTAGGCTGACTGGAAGTGCTGTGACAAAGTAAATGTACTGCTGTTCATGCCTCTTGATAAAACCTTCTCACGGATGGGTTGTTTGATCAAAGGTGGGGTTTGAAGATCTGTCTAACTTAAACAGGGCTTATAAAATGCATGAAAAGAGCAGTAAACATGTGAGTGCATGTGCAAGATTAAGTTGGATGGGCAGGATCAGGGTTGAGCATGCAATCAATGAAGGTGCACGCATTCAAGTGGCTAAACATAATGAAACTGAAATTGATATCTTCCTTTGTATATTTGTAGTTTATATGTGTGCGTAGATGTTATATGTCTGTGTGCCTATGTGTATGTATATTGTGTATAAACTATTGGACACCTTCATTTCATTTTCAATAAATAAAGTATCGGTATCTTTATCTATCTATCTATCTATCTATCTATCTATCTATCTATCTATCTATCTATCTATCTATCTATCTATCTATCTATCTATCTATCTATCTATCTGTCTAAAATGTTAAGGATAAGCTTGTGGCACAGACCTATGATGGGGCTGCTGTCATGGCTTCAGCTCTCAATGGTCTGAAGGCCAAATTGAAAGCAATAGCCCCCAGTAATATGCAGATATGACAATGGATAATGATACACTGGATTGTGCCAAAAGCTTTGTGAGGAAACTGGAGGATTTGAAGTTTGTGATCATGTTGTACAGATATGAACAAATCTTCTCTTGTCATTGATATTTTCCAGCAGATGGCTATGGATGCGCTTTACTGCAAGAAAAGAATAGAGCCATTTGTCAAAGAGGGCAGAGGTTTTTTTTCAAGCTGTTTATACTAAAGCAGCAGATCTCACATCAGACAGAGATGAGCCCACGAGAAAGCGTCGTCTGACCCAATTGCAGGATCCCCAAGAGCGCGACAGAAATCTGTACATGGCCATCCTTGATAACATCGTTGAGCAGACTCCTCAAGATTTTACAAATTTAGAAAGTATGCTCTTCTTAGAATGATTAAATGCAGGGAAATGTGATGACATATCAAGTGTTTCCATATGAGGCCTGCCAAAGTATAGTTATGGCCATCACTTTGATGATGGCCATAAAAAATTTATGGCCATCACTTTGATTCAGGGAGATTGGGGTCTGAACTTCAAGTCCTATATTCAGATCAGGACTTACAGAGTAACAGGGGAAAGCTGTGTGATTACTTGGTGTTCCTTAAAGACATGGAGTTGGACAGTGCAATGCCTCAGCTTTTTAAACTCTTATTAGTGGGAACAGTTAGAGATACATAGGTGTAGAAAAGAGTCCTACACCCGTAACACAATGAGCCAAGGCCGTTTAAGCACCCTAGCTCTGCTGGCAATTAAGAGGACACTGGTCACGTCGCTGGAAAATATGCCTAGTTGATATGGCAGGGTTACAGAGCATTTTCTTAAAAAGGAACTTAGGGCAGAATCCATGTATAAATAAATAGACAATTTTTATGTTGTAGGCCGAAAACGAGCTTCCCTTCTTTGAAAGACCAGCAGCTGCCTATACAAAAATTACAAGTCAAAACCAGAAACTAATATACGGATACTGATGACAATATTCAAGTCTGGTGTGTGAGTGTTTGACTGCAAGACGAAAGTAATGGATGAGTGCAATGTCCGGGTAAACAAACTGTCAAGATGTTGACCCTGATGCAACCACCAGGCATCAAGAAGAGAGGGAGGGCTGCTGGAACCCGTCGTTAGGAGGGTGTCCCCAGCGCCCCCTCGGGAGTGGCTGAGGGAAGGTGGGGGGACCAGAGGCACCCGCCTCATAGGTGAAAGAAGTGGCCAGCGGGGCGGTGCCGCAGGCCCAGGTATAGCCAATGAAGGCAGAGGAGCCATGTTAGCAGGTACCCCTGGTGGTCTCCGCTACTGAGGGCAGATTCCTGGTCTTTGTGGCAGGGGCCAGGTCCCCTGAGAGATGCGAGGGGGGTGGAGCCCCTTCCTCAGTAGCAGGGGGGTGGATGCCCTGGCTGCAGCGTTGGGGGCAGGCATGTGGAATGGGTCTGCCATCCAGCTAACCAGCCTAGCCTGTGGGACTGCTGGAGGTCATTTTGTAGGGCTCTGGCCATGCTCCTCCTGCTCCTCCCTGCACAAAGGCGGAGGTAGCGGTCCTGCTGCTGGATTGCTGCCCTCTTACGGCCTTCTCCATGTCTTCTGATGTACTGGCCTGTCTCCTGGTAGCGCCTCCATGCTCTGGACACTGCGCTGACAGACACAGCAAACCTTCTTGCCACAGCTCGCCTTGATGTGCCATCCAGGATGAGCTGCACTACCTGAGCCACTTGTGTGGGTTAATCAGTTATTTTTTTATTTTCATAATAATTAAAACTACATAAAGATTGATTGCCCCCATATGTAGGGGGAGACAGAGAGGAGAAGTACAGCAGCGCTCTAATCACCATTTGAACTCCCAGCTTAGATTGCTACACAATGATCTGGCATCCTTCCATGCAGGCGGCGCCCCAGGTGACCGACTAGGTTCTAGGTACTAGGCAGTAGCGGAGTGACAATCGGGAGGTCTGGACCTTTCCCAGTGGAACGGTAGTGTTTCAAGGCCTCTAGGTCCGGCCTGATAATAATTAAACATTGCAAGTTCTTAGCAACACCATCCGGCGGCCTGGTGTGCAGCCGCTGTTTGTGGTCAAACTGTGCAGCCTCTGCTCAACCTGTACTTTGGGCTGAAGCAGCCTCTTATTTCAATACAAGCACAGGCTAATCAGAAAGCACTAAGTGCAGGTCACAACCATGTCTAGGATTTTCAGAGAAATATGGGGATCAGTGAGCAGCCCCTCCCGAAATGGCATAGCCCTGGTCGGCCTATGACTTAAAGCCAACGAACACCTCTTTTTTTCCTTGTCAGGTTTGGAAGTCTATTGTTAACGTTAAAATACAGTGTGTGAGTGATTTGAATACCACTGGAGCCTATAGAAATTATTGTGTTTTGGAATCACTCTATGCCAAAAAATGACATACAAAATAATAAAGCATATTGCATCATGTCTGATTCAATCCTGTAATATATACTTTAGTGAATTCTAAAGAGTGGAGAGGGGTCATTCATTGTTTTATGTGTGATGTTGGGTGACAACTATTGCTAGTGTAACACGGAACATTGATTACAATCATTTCTTGAGCCCTGTCATTCTCTGGTCACTTCATCCACTCTACATCTGAGTAGCAGAATTCAATGCACCTTTAAAATAAATTTCAATGCATATTTATAATATTCATTAGTTCTGCTGTTGTACACTCCGGACTGTGTAGATGTGTCGAGCCATGTCACAAGAATTTCACTGCATAGGATGATGTGATGTCATTCGATCCATATGACAAATAAACAAGTTTGGCTTTGACTTTGTTATGGAAGAATGAGTTGATTTGAGACATACTGTATACATTATTTTCGTAGTTTTAGTGCATTTTGGATGTGAAATTAACTGCTGTGTAACACTGAAAGTTGGTTATGAGAACGCAACACTGAAAGTTGGTTATGAGAACTATGTGTAGAGTTTTGAAAAATAAACCTACATATTGAGAAATGGGTCCTAGCGATTGTAAAAATAATAATAATAAACTGTTTAACTACAAATATTGGCAATTTCAAGGTCTTCTGAAAGGGGTAATATATATCCTCATTCTTCAAAGATAACATTTAGCTTATTTGATCAACGTCTCCTTATTTAACGTAGTGGGCTAATTACTGAGGATATTTTGCTTAATAACGTATACATTTAAGTTCTCTCTCTCTAAATAAATAAATGAATGAAACATGTACAGTTACACATTGAAACTGGGTAGACATTTTGCAGTTACTAATTACCCCATAACATAATGGGCTGGTGCAACATGAAACTGCTCGGTTGAAAATGTGACCTACTCTGGCCCTGGCACTAGGTAGCTTATGCCTATATACATCTGTGAGTTTAAACCAGTATCTACCACTGAGTATACCTAGGACATGTTATAAAGCATGCCAGAGCATGGTGTTCCAATCAGGAATGTTTTTTGTGGAGATTCTGCACTCCACCTGTGATTCATGGTGTGCGGGTGTTGTATCAACTGACTTGAATCTACGCTGATGACTTTGTCAACCACTTCAAAAAAGAGGCAGTTTATTCCCTCAGCCCATCAGGTCTACTGGTCCCGATGACATCATCAGTTCATTCCCTCAGACTATCCGGTCTACTGGTCCCGATGACATCATATCTATTTGTTTCCCCCTGTCCCTCCAGAGAAAGCCCTGCAACTAACACCTGGCATCCTGTCCCCGAAAGCCTCTACTCCCTCTTGGACACCACCTTCCATTCCTACAGTATACTCCTTTACCACTGCTTGCCTTTCCTCTGATTTCAGTGTCTCCACTTCTCAAACAACAGACTGGTATCTTTCCACTCCATACTGAAACCACTTGAATCACTATACAAACAAGCCATAACAATTCTAGATAAAAAACCAAAGCTTTTCCATCACTGCTCAATTTAAAAAAGTACCAGCTGTTGAGATGGGGAGACCTAATAAAATATGTAAATGCATGTCTGGTATATAAAGTCACTCACAACCTAGCTTCACTGCCACTTGCTATCTACATCAACAGAAGAAGACTTACTGGTAGAGTCACAACGGTATCCTCAAGACGAGACTTTTATTCAGAGGCAGAAAAGTCATTTTAGTCGGTCAGCCTGGTCCATTATAGGGTCAAGGGAGTGGAATTTAATTCCATTCCATATCAGACAAGTAAACACATTTACATATTTTACTAAGCTGCTGAAACAATGGATGGTCAGTACCAGCTGTGGTCGGTGGATTTTAATTGGGGACGCCGGGCTCACATTACCGTCCTGACTGGTGGAAACAGAATGGTATCACACAATTGGTTTGATGTGCTACCAGGGGCGCAACTACCTAGAGTCAGAGGGGTATGCAGCAACAATTTTGGTGCCCCCACCCAAAAAAACAAATAAATAAATAAATAAGTGTGTGTCATGTATGGGCTTAGTATATCAGCCACTGTAGGCCTAACATTATTATAAATACCTATATGGTATGTGTATGTGTGTATATGTGTATATCTATCAGGGCTCCCTGGTTGCCCCCGTTCCATCGCCAACCTCATGTCTGTCTCATTGACATATTGTCAAACCAACATTATGTAATAGATTTTCCATATTAGTTTTTCCATATTAATAATATTAAGAAATTAATCTGTTGGTGTCAAGTGGCTCCCTCTACACTTCCACCTAATGTTAGACCATAGATCGTATAATCACTGGATAGAACCATGTGTGACGTCACCCATTGGTTTGTGAAGATCTGATTTGGGTAATTGAATTTGTCGTTACAGGCGCAGACATCTTGGTTGCGGATGTGACGATTTTAGACGAGAGGGAGGAGTAATTTAGCTAGCTGACTGATATTAATTGGGAAGCTAACGAAAAACAGCATTAAAACAGGATGTAAAACAAAATCTAACGTTACTTACCAGAAAAACTGAATTGCCAACTCCTTTGAGTGTCTTGTCATACAACTGAACGCCATAGCCACACCCTAAATATGCCCCTTTGCTTTATCGCCAATTCTAAAATCAACGAGACCAAAGTTAAAAAAATGAACATCATGATAAATTGCAGAAGGCTTAAATCTAGCGATTGAGACCATATACTCATTATAAAAATGTTTACTGGGGTAATAATCAAGTGAAACGTGTTTCTCATTCCCATAGGCTATTACAGAAACCGAGCTCTTTTGCAACCAGACGTATCGCCCCCAGCTGGAATTCAGATAGAATACAGGTTTAAGGCACTTAAATACATCTCAATATGCCAAGTATGCATACTAACAAGTATGCCAGACTACGATTAGTATGTCCCAAACCATAGTACGCAAATATAGTATGTCAGAAGTCCCCAGATGGTTTACTGTTTCCGAGGGATTTTCGAAGTATACAACCTTGCATGCTTTTTGGCCTGATATAGCCCACAATCCTTTGCGACACAGAATAAGAGGGGTTTCCCGAAGCCAGTCCTTCTTTGGCTGTGTTTAAATGTAAGTTTCCAAAAGTTAAGAAATAATAAACATGTCATTACATGAGTTTTTTTTTGTTATTGTACCAATATTATTAAACTTTAAATGAAATACGAACAGGTTGTGCCAAATGTTTAATGGTCAAACTTTGCGGGATTCATCACTTGTGGAAGTGGTCTAATTTTAGATGCAACGTTATGACTTGTTAGTATGTCCCCATGCTAGCATACTCACTATATACTTAATAGTATGTACTTTACCTCCACCTGCATAGTACATACTTTTATAGTATGTAGTATGTAGTATGCATATTGGGATTCAGGCCGTGTGTTAGACCTACCTGTTGCCTTCCCCTGTCTTTCCTGATGCACCATCCTCACACTTGAATGAAATGAACTCACTGTTAAATATAGCAGCCTAAAGTAAATTCTTAAATCAGCTTAGTGATGGCATCAGATGGTAAACCAGAGTCAACGTGATCTCTCAGAAATCCGTGATACTACCACGGATACTTAACTTCAAATTCCGTGGCAGGTTCACGGAATGGCTGAATAATCCGTGGAATAATCACGGATCCTTAACTTCTAAATAAATATGTGACTCACATACCAAAGGTTGCGAGTTCGAATCCATGCAGACACTTTGTATGTATTCTTTTTTCTATACCAACGCGATGCAGACGTGTTGCAAATGTGCTTTTTTCATTTTTTTACTTACTATAACCATGGTTACAAATAATAAATTACGACATAATACAAGTTACATCGAGTTAACAGCAAGGTTTCTAAGTGGTTAAAGTTAGGTTAGGGTTTTGGGAAAGGCTTACATCGAATTAACAGCAAGGTTTCTGAGTGGTTAAGGTTAGGTTAGGGGTTTGGGAAAGGCTTACAGCAAGGTCTCACTGTGTGCCAATCGCAGACTTTTCGGTGAAACTGCCACGGATTTTGGTCCGTGTTCATTTCACAGAATTTTCGGCCATTCCGTGGAACTGTCACGGATTCTGAGATTCATACTCCGTGGCAGTTTCACGGATCTCTAAGAGATTAGGCTGGTTATTGCATAAGTTATGTTTTCCAGCTTCTTGTATTTTATTGTGCATGCTACCTTATATTTACCAGTTGTTATTTTACCTTAATAAAATTGAGATATGTCATGCATGGGTGTAAGGGGTACTCAGGGTCCTCATCGATCAGGTTCACCCGAGTACTAGGTTGCTCGGGTGTTCTTTACTTTTCTTTCTTACTTGGTTTACATGTTCTGTTGATTACACACAGGTAGAGGGCATCTGTTATGTTAGGATATATATTTATACACATGTACACTTTTGAAGGTGTAGTGGTCTAGGCAGCTCTATGCTTGGTAACACCTGTGTACATGCACAGGTGTGTTGATTACTTGTTTGTTCTGTCTATTTAGACCCGATCTACTCACAGGCTCTTTTGTCGAGTATTGTTTTCTGTTACGCTGTTTTGGCTTACACCACTCTAGTCCTGTGCTTTGTGTTACGATTTCTGGTGATATAATAAATATCTTTCCTGGACCTCTGCATCTGTCTCCGTCATCCCTGATCCGTGACAATGGGATTGGTACCATAGAGTTTAACCAAAATATAAATGTAGCTATCAGTAATATTGGTTTGCATTAAGCTACCCGTAAACCGCAATTTAGCTGCTAGTGTTAGCAAACACTAGCTAGTCTGAAAACAGTCTGTTAACATGAATATTTTCAAGCCTCCAAGTTTGGTAGCAAATCTATGCTTGATTCCATGGTAAACCAGTGTTATTCCATTAGTCATGTTTTCCAGATTCTTGTCATTTATTGTACATGCTACCTTATATTTTCCAGTTTTTAGCTCAGCAACCTCGGTTTTGCATATTCTAAGCAAGCCAACAACCTCCATCTGGCTGCTACATTCCCAACTAGGAAACGTTAGCAAGTCTGTTAACATGAATATTTGCGAGCCTCCAAGCACAGACGTCACACTTTAAATCCTACCTGTTGCCTTTCACCATCCACTTATTTAACTGCTGCATCCCTTAACTTTCCATCTTCTTTTCACTCTTTTTCTAGTTTTAGCCCCGACAGCTTCCATAGATGACAACTCACTACTCGTACCTCCTCCGCGCTCATTGCGCCCCTGCTCCCTCTTCTATGTCGAAATTCTACAATGGAATCTTATAAGATGGGCGCCTATTCTAGCCTGTTAGTCCTCTAAAATGTTATATAAAATTGAGCAAATGCAGAAATGATTTAGGAACACACAACAGCAGCTACATATAGAAAATACCATGTATATTTATTTTATTTTATTATTTTTACCATCACTTTGGCGCCCCCATAGTGCTGCGCCCCTATGCGCCGCATATAGCGCCTACCCACTTTTTACGCCACTGAGTGCTACACACCGTTCCATTCACTCCGGTACCGAAAGTAATGTGAGCCCGGCGTCCCCAATTAAGATCCACCGACCGCGGCTGGTCAGTACATACTGTATATATGTCAGCACTAAAGTTAATTATTAAGGATCTATGTTGTCAGTTTGTAATGTATCTGCTGTTTTATGTGCAGTCAATATATATGCTTACTATTGGTTTTATTGCTTTTAACAATAATGTCTTGTCAAGTGTTTGTATTTCTTGTTGTCTATCATGTAATGTGTCCTAAATGTGCTCTTTGTTTCAGTTTTTTCAGAGTTTTACTTTGATGTTTTTTTTTAGTTTTTGTGCCTTTTTAACATCAAGGCCAGGGTAATATAGATGAAAAAATTGCGTTTTTGGCTAATTCTGGGATTCTTAACCCATGTAAATCATGTGTTTTTTTAATTTGTACTGTCATCTTTTAAAATTAAACTGAAACTGAAACTCAACACATCAGCCAGTTTCTCTGATCAAGTTACCTCTCTCAGAATAACCTCCCTGGTTAATCAATCAATGCTGCTCTTCCTTGTCTCTCATAGGCTTTTTGTACTACCCAACCTGATCTTGTCTTTAATCTAAACCTCCTAGATTGGTGTAGTATCTTCAACAATGTGAACTTTGGATTGAATCATATATGGCAGGTCACCCTTAGCTGAGAGGGAGAAGATCTGTGGCTGCATCCCAGACTTTCAACCCTTGGTTCTAGCCCATCTCCTCTTCTCACTATACACCAAACCAATTGTCTCCTAACATATTCGATCATGGTGTCCTATTATTGCTATGGAAATTACACGTAACCACCTCTCTGTTGGTACCCAGGCAGTGTAACGACATCTCTCAACTCCTTGTGTGTAGGTCAGGTTCCAAAGTTTTGGAATTTTTTATGAATCTCGGTTGTATTTTTGATGAATGCGTAACCTCCCACGCATGTACCGACTAAAGTCTTTCGCGTTGAGCTAGCTAATGTGATAAGAATTAGACGGCTAGGCGGCACATGCTTGGAGGAAACGTGATTGATCTATCACCATCCCCCACCGCCTCTGGGGTTGCAGACGAGACAAGACATAAGGGGAATTGGACATGAAAAAACAAGCCCCCACCCCCCCCAAAGAAACTGCACCCCAAAATTGGAACAAAATAGGACAGCGGAAAACCTCTGAAAATAACATTTTTAATGAACTTCTGAAAACAAACCTTTTCAAAGAGCATTTAAAATAGAACACAGCACATCTGGTAATGAGTATGTATTACAACTGGGTTGTTTGGTTGTCCCACCTAGCTACCTTTAAATAAATGCGCTAATTTTAAGTCACTGTGGATAAGAACATCTGCTTACTGACTAAAATGTACGTGTAAATGTAATTAGCTTTGTATCGTTTTCAATTCTTATAGCTTCCTCTTAGGACATTGACACAAAGAGGTCAGTCTTCAGGTAAAGCCTTGCCTCACACCTCAACAGAACAGTAACACAGCAGTAATTGGGCTTGACACGGGCAAATATAACATTAATTTAGCTGGAGCAGCCAGACAGATTGGGAGTTACAGTAACACCAACCATGTGTGTTTGGAAGAAGCCGTTCCAGATGGGGAGCGCTCCGCCCCATCCAACATCTCCTCTACTCTCTCTGTGGGTTTTAATAGAAATTAGGTCCCCTGGGACCTTGATCTAGACTTGGTCCCCTGTGAATCGGTTGTTGTAGACCACTTAAGGCCTGGCCACCACCCATGGAAAGAGAGAGGTGGAAGGAGGAGGAAAAGAGAGCGCCAGTGAGATACATCGAGAAAGCATGAGTGATGGGAAAACCATGTGTGTGATTCATGTTCGTCCACAGACTGCCGGAGGTCTCGCTAAGGCGTTTATAGAAGTTTGTGTGAGAGTGTGTGAGGGGAGACGAACTATGTGAAAGTGGAAATGTGCGAGCACATCGGTTAAGTCGTATTCCGTATGGGACTATTCAAATGTTTTCTGTTATTTCATCAGAAAGGATGTCTTAAATACTATGATAATGTGCCAGTGGTATTCAAACAGCCCTGGATTTGAACCGGTGATGCTTACTGCTATTAGGATCACTGACTCCTCTTGACATAATGGATAACAAACCGTGATGTGGACTCATCACTGTGGAGAAAGAGAAGAAAAGAACAGGAAAAGAGAAGAGCTCTGTCTCATTTGTTTTTCCACTGACTAGAAGGATGTGACGGTCCATATTAGACGATCATTGCCTTCATCCCCTCGTCACCCTCTCCTTCATCCCCTCCATTACTCTCCTTCATCACATCCAACTCGCTCTTCATTCCCTCCATCACCCTCTCCATCATCCTCTCCATCATCCTCTTCTTCATCTGCCTCCATCCCCCTCTGTCCCCTTTCATCACCCTCTCCTTCATCCTCTCCATCATCCTCTTCTTCATCCACCTCCATCCCCCTCTGTCCCCTTTCATCACCCTCTCCTTCATCCCCTCCATCACCCTCTTCTTCATCCCCTCCATCCCTCACTCCTTCATCCCCTCTATCACCCTCTTCTTCATCCCTCCATCCCTCACTCCTTCATCCCCTCCATGACCCTCTCCTTCATCCCCTCTATCACTCACTCCTTCATCCCCTCCATTACATACTCCTTTATCCCCTCCATCAACCTCTATTTTTTAACCTCCATCACCCTCTCCTTCATCCCCTCCATTACCCTCTCCTTCATCCCCTCCATTACCCTCTCCTTCATCCCCTCCATCACTCACTCCTTCATCCCCTCCATCACCTTCTTCTTCATCCCCTCTATCACACTCTTCTTCATCCCCTCCATCAGTCACTCCTTCATCCCCTCCATCACCCTCTTCTTCATCCCATCCATCACTCACTCCTTCATCTGCCTCCATCACCCACTCCTTCATCCTCTCCATCATCCTCTTCTTCATCCACCTCCATCCCCCTCTGTCCCCTT
>JACXGM010006084.1:0-15224 GCA_016801145.1 Umbra pygmaea
ATTTCAGAGTTGAGCTTCAGAAATACTCGTGAAAATGTAGCTTGCGTGGACGCTACCGCACTACTTGATAAATATAATAGCTTCACTACTGTAAAGCTATTTGATTCAGAAAACAGCAACGCTACGACCACGCTACTGAGAAATGTAATTAAACTAGTAACGGCGCTACTTGTAGCGACGCTACTGCCCATCACTGATTGCTGCAAATGAATAGCCTGACAATTTATTAGGCTATATCTGTTATTCTGGGCATATTGTTGTTCTGCATCTCCCCAGTTTTATTGAGTGCTTGGTCCTCTTGTTCACTGAATTCTGTTCTGGAGACATCCCATGTCCCTGTAAGTCTTTCAGGAATGGCGTCATGATATTTCGTAGCTTTATTCAGTTAAAATATGGAGGACTGCTTTGTTTATTACATATTCAGATTTTTTATTTTAAACCACAAATCAATAATCAAATGTATAATTAAATTCAAATAAACCATCCACAATTGTATTTTTTACAAGGTAACGATGAGCTCGCAATAAAATGGCACACTGTTCTGCATGTAACAAAGTAGCATTTCTTTGTTTTCAAATCCCCATTTTGTCCTTACACTTATTGATCACATTTACAGTAACTCTCCATGTCCCTGTGTCAATGCACTGTCCGTCTCCATGCTACTACTCCAACCAGGAAATCAAACAATTTAATGCATGCCAGGACCAGCTCCAATGACAATACCTCTCACATCTACAGGTGATGATTGACAATATGCATTACCCAGCTACACGTTAGCTAGTGGCACAACCAAGGCTCATCCTAACCCAGTGCTATGAAATTGTCCAGGTTATGGCGGTGTGTGGAGGAAGGGAGACCAAGGCAGGAATAGATGGGTTGTTTAATGTAATGATCGATCAGTCCAGGAGTATTATACAGAAGGCAGAGTAATCGCAGGTGGTAGCGGGTAGCACAACGGTGTATATTTAATGATACTAATGCTCATAGAATACACAGTCAGTTACAGAGCATACGCAAATCTCAACTGAATAAAACAGGAGGCACAACGATACTAACTGTACACCATGCTCTATATCGCAATCTACAGCTACACATTTACACTACACACTGCTTACATTATAGCTTCACATTCCCAGGAGATGGCAGACAATCATCAAACATGACTCTCATCAATGAACCGCACCTATCCCTTTTTCACCGGGGCTTAAATAGGTTTTCAAGGATACCAGCTGAATGCAATAAGCAATCAGACCTAACGAACACCTTGAGTAACCACAGTGACACCTGACTAAAGCTCCAGGTGAAGAGGGGATGGCGCCACACTCCATAATACACTACATCCATCTTTAGCCAAACAAATCATCAGTGCGTAGACCGGATACAAATGAAACTAAAATACACATATATACAATGAGTCCGATCTCAGTCTCTGGCCACAACTTGTCACAGATAGGTTTGATGTTCTTACAGTAGCAGCTCAGTAACTTCGGGACCTGATTAATGAAACTGGCAGCTTAACATGGCTAACAGTTCCCAGGATACTGGAATACAGGACATCATTCCAGATGTTTTCAGTAGTCTTCTTGTTCCCTTTCTGACAAACACAACACACATCTCTACTCCAGAGCAGCAGGTCTGTGAGATATCCTCCTGATTGAGGCAAGGTGTAGTTTAGAGGCTGTTGTTTTGGACATGAGAATACACAGGAAGGGATCCAGACAGCTGTGGAAACAACAGAGACACACTGCAGCGCTGTAGTACCCATACAGCCAGTCCTCTCTAATGGCCAACAGCCTAATGTAGTGAGTGATATGGAGGAGGCCACTGGGAGAGAAACACACAGTGAAGATGAGGAAGATCAGTGTACTGACCCTGATAAAGGGTGTCCAGTCAAGGCCAGAGTGGCCCAGATGCCGCACCACGGCCACGTGGGTACAGGCACAGATGACAAAGGGTACCAAGAAACCTAAAAAGACAAGTGCTAGCCTATAGGGCACCATCAGGGCGTGAGAATGCTCCTCCAGGGGTAGTATGTCGTGGCAGGTGGTAAGGCCCAGACAAGGCAGCTTGTAGCTCTGCCTCACCAGGAGCTCCGGCACCACAGCCACACCAAACAGAGCCCAGACCCCCAGTGAAGTCCCCACAGCCCAGGCTGTCTTGGGCAGCCGTCTGTAGAGGAAGGGCCTCGTCACAGCCAGGTAGCTTTTCAGGCTGACACATGCGATGGTGTGGGCGGAGCAGTAGACGTTTCCGTAGAAACAGGCGGTGACAAGGCGGCAGGTGGCGTCGCCGAACACCCAGTTGTTTCCGTTCAGGTGGTAGTGGACACGAAGGGCCAAGGAGAGCAGGAGCAGCAGGTCTGAGATGGCCAGGCTCTGGTAGAGGACAGCTGTGGAGCTGGCCCGGACCCTCAGGCAGATCAGGATGTACAGGTTGGAGGGGATGCCCACCGCCATGGCCAGGAGGTAGGCTGTGGGGATGACCCGCGTGCTGAGGAGCCCCTTGGTGTACGCGCCCGCAGGGTCCTCCAGCTTGACGTCCAGGCCCGGGTTGTCAGGGGAAATGCGGACCAGACAGGGGGGCAGAGCTTCTGCTGTAATGTTGATATGGAATGTCCTACTATTGAATGTCTTTGGTTTCAACACATCTAGGATGGTGATTTTTGTCTTGCTCACATTCTCTGTGTGTAAAAGAGAGCCATAGATTTTAATTCTGGTGTTACATTTTCTACTATGAATACAGCAATTTCCCCTTAAATACAGACTTGTCAAAAAAAAATTGTTTTTCATTAAGTTACTTTTTGCTAAAATATTTGTTTAAAACATTTCATCCAAGAATGTACTGTATATGTGACAATATACCAGCAGAGCATTCTAGCTGAACAAGCATTTCGTTGGGCAAGGAACTAGCAAGTGACCAATAAGCAGATATATAAAACTGATTTAAAAAGTCCCACATTTATTCTGAAATGCAACACTAACTAAAAAGTATTTAAATAAATTTGAATTAAAATCGTATAATGTATAAAGTAACTCACCGTTTTTCTGGAGTGACAACCCTAACGTCAGAGAGAGGAGTATGCCAGTGAGAACCGTACTGTCTCTGACCGGCCTCCTCCACATTGTACAATATTATCCCTGGTAAAGTAGTCCTATAGGGTTTCTATAGACTTGCTATGCACTAGCAGGATAAACTATGTATACCGCAGGCTCACAGATTGTACTAAAAATCCACGCTCCGCTGGCAATAACGCTCTCAGGAATTGTGTCCAGTGTGTTTCCTGTGCAGACTTGATACTGAATTCCTGCTCTCTGCGTCAGATGCAGTGTTCTCGTTCATCTTACTGGGAGGATGAGCTCTTTGTAGTGTTAGGATTTACAGTTAGTCACTTCTCACATTGTGGTTGGCTTTTAGTTTTTACAGTATGCTGTTTCCTAACTCCATCTGTTTGTAATTTTATGGTTTACTCTGGAGATTTAACCTGTCTTCAGTTTCAGTATGTGAATTTGAGATTACCTATTCCAGTAAGTTAATGTTTCATGAGCTGAAATAAATTATTTTAGACAACTTTTCCCCAAGCACAACAAAATCATGTCTTTCAAATTTTGTGTGTGAATTTGTTTGCGATTCTGTTAGTGAACTTTTTTATTTCCTTTATATAAACTGAAAGAAAGGTTATTGCTTGTTATTTATATTATGGTTCAATATTCCATTTCAAAATGAAGGTTTCGGGAACATCAAGCAAACATTTATAAAATGACGAAGCTTTCTGGAAGAATTCACATGGATTTAATTTGACTTTATGTATTTTGCGGGGTTACTATAGCTTAAACCTAAACGTACATGTTTTGCTTTGTCCCTGAGGTATTCACGTAATGGTTGGTGGGAAGTTCCCAGGTCAAAGCAGATCCACTTCCTGTCAGAATTTAAGGGGCCTGTTTTATCTTGACTTCCGTCCTGTCTTTTGTGTGGTTGTGGAGCCATCCGTCTTGCTCTAAAGGGGACTCCATAATTAGCCAGAGAAAAAAGATTTTTCTCAGACACCCTACAGCAACATTCAGTGTTGTTTCTCTGTTTTTGTAAGCCCTTTTTCTTGAACTCCTATGGCCAATGGGGTGAACCGAACATTTTGGCCACTAACAATTTATGTATTTCCATTTTCTGGAGATAAAAAAAGTTTCTATGGATACAGAGGAAATGGTTCACCTTCTTGTTCATGCTGCCGTTGTGATTTATCCATTCAGTTTCTTCATACTTACAACTAACTGCACTTGATTCTGCACTAAATAAACAAATACAAACAAATACTCAATACAACAACTGTACATGTTGTCTTGGCTAGTGCTGAAAATAACTTAATGGAGAGTGGCAGGTTGTTTATTTGGTCCACCACTGAATGCCAGCGGTTGACTGTGTGTTTGTGTGGTCTAGCGTTGATTGGCTGTTTGTTTCTGTGGTCTAGCGTTGATTGGCTGTTTGTTTCTGTGTAACAGAGCTCAGGGGATGAATCTGCTGTCCTGTGGCTTGACCAGATCCAAGAAGGGATACACTCAGCCAACCAAGATGAACAGGAGGCTCTCAAATGTAATGCTCATCATTACTATTTATTTAATCCAAACCTATAGCCTTTAAACCATGTTCACTCACAACTGTACACTCAGAACCATGAAAAAACTATTTCGCAGTTGCCCACATCACCGTTCAGATGTCAGAACTTCCACCACTGACATAAGAGCGTCCGCTAATCGACCAAAATGTAAAATATATCATTTGTCCCTGTGTTTTCTGCCTGACAGTGGCTGGAGCAGTGGCCGACATCAACAGGACGGTAGCAGAGGGAGACTCCCAGAACACTCTACAGGCCCTTCAGTCCACCTCAGCAAGCCTGAGAGGGGTTCTGTCTGAGTGTGCAGACTCCTACCAGACGGGGCTCGCCCAGCTGCAGGCCCTCAACACTACCACTGGTAATCTTCCCTATCACCGATTTGTTTCTTTGTCAACAAATGATGAAGTTGAGTTATTACTTGTATAGAAGGCAGCAGGTTGTGATGTCCAGGTGTTTTTTCTGTAGAAGGCAGCAGTGACAGTGTGTGGGTCAAGCACTTGATCAAAGGTAATTACGACTACTACTACAACCTGGACAGCAGAGAGGGTACCTGGAAGGAACCAAAGGACTTCATACACAACAGCACAAACTTAAGCAGAGAGGAAATACAGGTAATCATCATGGCTACATTCATAAAGAAGTGAATTCATTTGGTGCACGGCACAGACAACAAATGATGTACTGTAATACTTCTGGTGAGAATGTACCAATAATGTTGATCTGTGCCACTCAGAACATCATGGCCACAAACCTTGAAAGCACCATAACCAATATTTTGATGTTGAACGTGTTCTCTGGTCAGACTCTGGTGGGAGATGTGACAGCGGAGTATAATAGGGAGCAGTTATGGTTGTCCCATGAAGCCCTGGTAACCCAGTTGCAGGCCAGTGTCAGAGGTTACCTAGTGAGGCGTGCTTACACCCAGAGACTGAACTACCTCCGCCAACAAGAACCACACGTTGTCCGGTTGCAGGTATTACTGTTTACTGCCTGATGTTTTTCACCAGACAGTTTGTTGATAGAGTTATTAATATTTACAAAATGCACATACAGCTTTTTTAGTTCACTCACAGAGACTGTAAACATACATGGATGCAGCTGGTTCAGATTAGAATTTCCTCATTTTTATTTCTAGGCTTCCTGGAAAGGCTATAAACAGAGGAAAGAATACAAAGACAGAATGAACGTACTACAAAGCAATGTGCAGACTATTGTGAAGGTACTGTAACAAGTCGACTTGGGATTTGAATGCATATTTCTTGTTATTTTAAATAGTGGTGTTGTTTCAGCTTAACAAAACGCATTCAATGCACTGCAAAAAATGACACTACAAAATAGGTAAAAATACTATGAATACAAGGTATTTCTTGCTTGTAATAAGTAAAATAATCTGCCAATGGATCAAGACAAATTACACAGATCTTCAGGGCATATTTACTAATAACAAGTGTTATTATCTATAAATATAGCTTTTTAAGTAGATATGTCTTATTTTTAAGAATGGTTCGATTTTTTTAACCTGAATAAAAGATACATTTACTTTTTTGCCAATGTAACAAGATTTTTAAAACAAGATTTCTTGCAGTGTAACATTGTTGTATTCCCAACTTTCCAGATTCAGGCATTCGTTAAGATGTGGAGAGCTAAACGTACATACTGCCAAAGACTACAGTATTTCAGAGACCATGTGAGTAACACACTACTTGCATTACAAAACAGTTTGTTAGATGTGTTTGTAGCAGTTCCCAGGTGTGGGACTACACTTGATGGATTAAAGGATATGTTTTTTCAGTAGCTTCTCAGACTGTTTATCATTTCTACACTATTCAGATAACTAAACTGCATGCATTACATGTATATTGTAGAAACATCTACTATATTATGGACACAATCACCTATTAAGAAAAAATGTACACTCCATCCCGTAATTATTTATACTTAATTATAATGTATATACTAGGTTTGTCTCATGGTCATTGACAGTCTGACACCTCAGTAGGTCAGCCCTCACGGAACTGTCTGTCAAACAGTTAAATAATTAAATATTTGAGTTTTTCACTGAAAAAAATTAAGCTACATTTTATCTTGCGTTGATTGGCACTGGTTGTCTGCCTCTATGATATCCCTAAGGTATACATGAATGGAGGACATTCATATATATTTTAGTCAAAACTAAAGCTATAATCCAGAGTGACTGAAATTAGTTAATTCTACTTAAATCCCTGATATTGTATGGTATAACCACACAGTGAGTAGTAATGAGTACACTGTACCTAATGAGTTACAGTTGCTATCAAGTCAGTGCTAGAAGGAAGAGAATAACAATAGAACCAAAATAATACCAGATTGCTCAAAAGAAACATAAACATGTGACAACATTTGTGTTTGTGTTTGTGTGTGTGTGTGTGTGTTTGTTATTAAAGGTTTTTTGGGTGGTCTTTTTTTACTTATTTGTACTGACATGACAGTAGGAAGCAGACACCAGGGAGACAGGTAGGGGGAGACAGAGAGGAAGTGTACAGACAGTTGGACGAAACGGTGCTCGATCCACCATCGCCAGGGGACATGCGTGATCCAGAGTTAGGAGCGTTGACCACAAAACCAAGCTCTGTCACTTGACCACATGTTTGTTCATAATATTCTGTAATGTGCCTATTATTTCTTAATAGAACTTTATTCCTTACTTTCTCATTTGTGTGTTTAGGAGAACGATATAGTGAAGATCCAGGCATTCCTGAAGGCTAACAAAGCCAGAGATGACTACAGAACACTCAGTGAGTTTAACATTTAATTAATAAATCAGTTTCAAGAACTACCACAACTTATTGGGGCGGGAGTTGGACTAGTGTCCATAAGGCCCCCAATTCAATCCCCACCTGCCAAGATGAGCACTTTGTCATTCTGTCCTTCAGCAGGACAGTTAACCCAAAATGCTCCTAGGTCATTGCTGCAAATAGGAATTTGTTCTTGGTCATCTTGCCTGTTTGCAGTTTTCATTTGACCGTTATCCAATGTTAAGTGAATGTGGTTGTGTCCCTGTGTTTTCCATAGCCGGGGCCCAGGACCCTCCTCTGTCCGTGGTGCGCAAGTTTGTCCATCTGTTGGAACAGAGCAGCCTGGACCTGCAGGAAGAACAGGAAGTCACACGGCTCAGGGAGGAAGTGGTCACTAAGATCCGCTCCAATCAGCAAATGGAGAAAGACTTGAACCTGATGGATATTAAGATCGGCCTACTGGTCAAAAATAGGATCACCCTACAGGTGACATTTCTAGTTTTACACAACTGAATATCAATGACATTCAAGTCATCAGAGCTGAAACACAGCTGGACAAGTGAGCAAGGCTGTTTCTGTCTTCCCAGGATGTCGTGTCTCACAGTAAGAAGCTGAAGAAGAAGAGCAAAGAGGAGTTGGCTGCAGGGGACAGACAGGGAATTAAAGGCCTCAGTAAAGGCAAGAGGAAGAAACTAGAGGCCTACCAGCACCTGTTCTACCTGTTGCAAGTGAGTTTTAACTGCACACATACACATAAATACACATATATACATATAAATACACATATAAATACACACATACACATAAATACACATATACACATATAAATACACATATAAATACACACATACACATAAATACACATATACACATATAAATACACATATAAATACACACATACACATAAATACACATATACACATATAAATACACATATAAATACACACACACACATACACACATACACATATAAATACACACATACACATATAAATACACACATACACATAAATACACACACATACACATAAATACACACACATATAAATACACACATACACATATAAATACACACATACACATATAAATACACACATACACAAATAAATACACACATACACATATAAATACACACATACACATATAAATACACATATAAATACACATATAAATACACATATAAATACACACATACACATATAAATACACACATACACATATAAATACACACATACACATATAAATACACACATACACATATAAATACACACATACACATATAAATACACATATACATACACATATAAATACACATATACATACACATATAAATACACATATAAATACACACATACACACACACATAAATACACACACACATAAATACACACATACACATATACATACACACATACACATATACATACACACATACACATATAAATACACACATACACATATAAATACACACATACACATATAAATACACACATACACATATAAATACACACATACACATATAAATACACACATATAAATACACACATATAAATACACACATACACATATAAATACACATATAAATACACACATACACATATATATATACACATATAAATACACACATACACAATAAATACACACATACACATATAAATACACATATAAATACACATATAAATACACACATATAAATACACATAAATACACATATAAATACACACATACACATATAAATACACACATACACATATAAATACACACATACACATATAAATACACATACATACACATATACATACACATATAAATACACACATACACACATAAATACACACATACACACATAAATACACACATACACACATAAATACATAAATACACAAATACACACATAAATACAAACATAAATACACACATACTCGCACACACTTTTAACCCAATCTCCTCTTCTACAGACTAACCCATCGTACCTTGCCAAGCTGATCTTCCAGATGCCACAGAACAGGTCGACCAAGTTCATGGATACAGTGATCTTCACGCTGTATAACTATGCCTCCAACCAGCGAGAGGAATACCTTCTGCTCAAACTCTTCAAGACCGCTTTAGAGGAGGAAGTCAAGTGGGTGTAGCTGCTCCCAAATCACACCTACACACGTTTCAGATCCTACCCTTCACACGTTTCAGGGTCAACGTTTCAAATCACACATACACATGTTTACGGGTCAACATTTGGTTTTGATTCCAGAAAAATTAAATGTTAGACATAATGTTTAACAGACAATAGTTTGTCCTTGCATTTCCTTTTGTGAGAGAATTGTTATGTTGGGCCTCGAGTTTTCACTCGTATTCTGTTTATAACGCTGTGGAAATGTAGCAGTTGTGACGTCATAAATACTAATTGGATGTGGGCTATTAACTTTATAAAGTGATAGGGTAATATCCAACAAAAGGCATCAAACATACAATAAAATGCAAGCCATCAGGCTGGATGCAACAGGGAAGTTGAACACTTCTGGTTTGAACATTTTCACAAGCTGACCCAATTTCAACCGCGGTAAATGGCCACATATCCGCAGCTAGTCTCTTAATTCTTTTGGCATGGCCAATGTAGCAGTGTTAGTGGGGAAAAAAGGGACAAGAACAACTAGGAGGGGAGAAAATGGGGGATGAATAAAAAAATGAATGTAGGTTGTAATCTACTGGGAATTGAAAATGTTTGAAAACTTGATTTAAACTATTTAAAATAGCAGATGTCAAATCCTCCAGTTTTTGTTGATTAACCAACACTCGCCAGGTTCAGAAATAGTCGAGGGCGCTCACATTCGTCCTTCAACCACATGTCACTGAGCCTTCAAATTACTTACCACACCGCTTGTTTGACACACAAGCCTTTAATCAGTACTTAGTCAGTATGGAAAGTTACCAGTTCGCCAACTATAAGTCTGCAATTACATTTACAGTACAGGCACCACAGGTGCTCATCAAGAGTATCTGGAGAGTGATGTGGCTCCTCCCCCACCACAGGCAGCGCAGTATTAATTTGTGTTTTAGGGCTCTGACCTGGATTGAAACCTGGTCACCTTGCTAGCAAGTTATTGCTGTGGGGGAGAAACAAAAGCTAGTACTTCATTATTAAGTATTCACCGCTAGTCTTTCAAACACGTTTGTGAGTGATCGCTGCATGGTAATTCACTAAATGCTTTGCACCCCTGGATTCAGTAGGTTATTGATTTTATTAAGGTGTTGGGTATCATGTTATACATGCATTTACAAGCCAAAGTGTAAATTGGCCCCTTGAAAACTGTATAATTTCTTCTCAAATGAACTGACTATGTATGGATATAATTAATGATGGTGAAACATGTGTTTGTTCGTCAGGTCCAAGGTGGACCAGATCCAGGATATTGTTACAGGAAACCCTACAGTCATCAAGATGGTGGTGAGCTTTAACCGTGGAGCGCGCGGTCACAACACGCTGAGACAGCTGCTGGCGCCCGTCGTCAAGGAGATCATTGAGGATAAGGGGCTGGGCATCAACACAAACCCAGTGGAGGTCTACAAGGCCTGGGTTAACCAGCTAGAGACCAACACTGGGGAGGCCAGGTGAGGTTAACACACACACAGGGGCGTAGCCAGGATTACTAGTCCCATAAACAGAACCCTGCATGGGCCCCACCTAAATGACAAATCATACATTCTTTAAATGCCAGGGCCCTTTCTCTCTGGGCCCCCTGAATCATAACCTTTCCCCTTTTTACCACACTGGACCCATTCCGAAACGGGTAGGAAACATATTTCCTACCGAACCCAATTTGCAAAAATACCAAAATGGGGGTCTGTTCCGAATTGAACCGGTAACAATGAGACCCGAAAAGTACCATAGAAAAAGGATATAAACTGACCCATGCTCGTTTGGTCCCAAAAGTAGAAAGAAAAAAATGGACGTTGTGCAGCTTGATAAAAATGCTAAACAAGCAAAAACAAAATATGCCTCACAATCGTTCTGAGCATATTCTAATCACTTTTGATTGGTTGTGTAACTGGCCAGCCAAACGTACCATCAGTCACTTCATCACTGTCCTAGCTTATAGTTTGTGTTCACTGATGTTAACGTCGGTTTCTGTCCAACATAAGGAGCCATTTTAATTTAACAGTGTAGGCTACACTCCTCAAAATCTGTCTCCTTAAAAACAAATATCCTAGAATTATGTTTTTCCCGTGGCCTACCTTCCCATATAGTTTTTCATTGGCTACCAAGCAAGAGTGTAATTTTGAATGCCAGACGAGCTTTAAATGAAATTGTCTTACAAGCCCTTAGATATGAGTGCGATGGAGGAGAGAGAGCCTACCTGTTGTTGTTTGATCTGGACTGGTACATTCTAATTGTAAACAGATTTGCATGTAGTCTACTTTACTGCATTAAAACATTCAGAATGAACTAGTTCTGTCATTTCAGTGTAAAAACGGTAAATGGAATGGCACCCTGCTTACATGGCTGAATTACATATGTTTACAGGGTTTCCCCTAGAAAATGTTTTAGTTGTCCGGGGGGGGGGCAAGTGGATAATATTGATATGTGCTATGCTGCCCATGTTCACTGTTTATACCTGTACCCGGTGTGCAATGAGGTTAATGTATCACCAGATGGCATTGCGTGAATGCAAATTACATATCACTTTACTATATCCGGATACACCTAGTTTAGGCGGCAAGCCATTCTTGTCTGGGCGGCTGCCTTGACTAATTAACCCTGTGGGAAATCCTGTGTTTACTTTGACTAATCCACAGCCCATTGGTAGTGTTCAAGACTGACACGTTTTCATTACCTCAAACATTTAATTAACCAAAGACTGGTCCACCGGGTCCAGTTGCTAAATACATAACTGCACATACTGTATGTATCAGAGTCCCCTCACTATTATGATAGATCCGACCCAGGTCTGAGAAAAATATAAACATTAGACCCAAACCTCTAAGTCGCTGCATAGCACAACAGTCAACGTCATGATAGTCATGGGTACGAGTCTGACATCGGGTTTACTGACTTTCCCCGGGCTTAGCAAATTGGCATAGCATTGCCTGGGATTTGGGTTAGATAAATCCAATTATCAATCCTTGTGTCCAGATCGGGCACTTGTGGGATCAATCACGGAAGAAGTTGGTGACTGTAATCATCCCGTGCATGATCCAACACAAGGCTTCTTTGTTGGACTCACAGTGCGAAAAGAATCAGCGGCTACGGCGTCATGTGGTTGGATGAACCATGTGTGCGCCCTTTGCCATCCCACAGATCTGTGCAGGGAGTTGCTTGAGGACTAAATCATGAAGACCTCTAACACACCACTGGTGACACATTTAATGACCTCACTGTTATCCTGCTCTGTCAGTAAACTGCCGTACGAGGTGACCCCAGAACAGGCCATGTCACATGAGGAAGTTCGGGCCAAGCTGGAGTCCTCCAGTCAGGCGCTACGGAGAGCTACAGACAAAGTGCTGAACTCCATCGTGTCTTCATTGGACAACATCCCGTAAGTAAGGTGTTGTTGGAGTTATTATTTATAGCAACACTCCATCGAAGTGGTGTGTTTATGGAAGATTACAGGTCAGTAAGAAACCACCCTTATTACATAGCTGCTGTTTTTGACAGTTAAATTCCTACAGCAATGCTTAATATCCTCCACAGGGGGGCACCATGGTGTTATTTACTCAACATGTTTCTGCTTGTCAGCATCTTCACCATCAATCTTTTCATAGTGTTTTAGATTTATGTGATGCATGCTGGTTTTACATTGCTTCCATTTTGGTTTCGTGTGTCCGTGTAGCTATGGCATGAGATACATTGCAAAGGTCCTCAAGAATTCTCTTCATGAAAAGTTCCCGGATGCCACAGAGGATGAGTTATTAAAGGTAGAAATGTGTTAAGTGTTACATTACTTACTTCCTTTGCCATTCCTTTTGCTTCCATACATGTTGTTGATGTTTGTATGGTAATATCACTTTCCACCTGCATATCATCCAGAAACCTTAGATAAGGGGTTCCATCCTGGTCATGGCTTCTTGAACTTTGCCTGTAGCTTCAGCACAAAGCAGTGCAAATTGCACAGTGCTGCATTGGATAATGGATAGATAAGTAAAATTGACACAACTTGCAATGTCACATTGCCTGTGAGTTCATTCTGAAGGATAGTTGGTGAACGTGTCAACCTTCCGCACATTCACCGCTTTCGTTTTGAATGAACAGTGAGATTAGAATCAGGTGTCTCGGTTACATGTGGTTGAAGAAACCATCTGAGAATCCTTTACTATCCAGCACCTGTTCAAGGAGTTGCCGACAAGGCAGGGTCAGGGAGAATTGGACAAAGGGATAAAACAATACGAAAATGAAGGACCTTAGATATGACCACTGTGAAGTTATTTTTAACTGAGTCTTTCTATGACTGTTGCTTTTGTTCATCAGATTGTAGGGAACCTGCTCTACTACCGCTACATGAATCCAGCCATAGTAGCTCCAGATGGTTTTGACATCATTGACATGTCAGCTGGAGGTCAGCTGCACTCTGACCAGCGCCGCAACCTGGGCTCCGTGGCCAAGATGCTGCAGCACGCCGCTGCCAACAAGCTGTTTGAGGGAGAGAATGCCCACATGACCCCCATGAACAACTACATCTCCCAGACGTTCCAGAAGTTCAGGTGAGGGGATGAACTACAATTCTCAATCCTCCTGGCTGACGTTTGGGTAACATGGGTCTGAGAGTTGAAGTTCTCCATCATTCTCCAAGTGAGGGAGATTTGTGCTAGTCAAAAGGGTTGGCCTGAGCTACAGTATGAGACTTTTGTCAGTATGATGTAACCAGGATTTGAACACCTGACAAATATATACATACCAACATTTTAGAAACACTGTACTTTATTAATGTTGTAATGGAACCAACCAAAGTCATGCAATTATTTATCACAAATCAAGGTTCCATAATTATCGGCACTCCTTATTCAGTAACTCTGGCAAGGATAACAGCATGTTGAGGGTGACCAGCACACATAGTTCATTTTAATTCGATTAGACAGCAATGTCTATCAATTATATTTGCAAATAAGGTATTTATATTTATTATATTTAAAAAATTAACACTTCTGAACGTATCTTATTTTCTTTTTTGCCTGCAGGTTTTTCATGTGCGCACGATCACTGTGCTTAATTAAGTCTGCTGTAGAATCGCAAACAGCAGTTCAAATAAACTACTGAATAGAAGTAACACAAGCCTGGCTCTTCAGTCGGTAGTATGTTCAAAAGTAATACATGGCTCTACGTAGAACAATTATTCTAACACGAAGTAACGAAGCCTGGCTCTTCAATCGGTAGAATAATTATTTAAAAGTAATACATGGCTCTCTGTAGAACAATTATTATTATTACCGAACAATTATTCTACACTAGACCTGTGCTAATGAAACCAAGAACGAGAACGTGATTAACTGCTCAATTTCGTTGCTTCAGTACTGATATGCGCAATCTATTACAAAATAAAAATATTTCAGTAAATAACGCTGCAAGGACACAAATAAAATATCCTAAACAACACTCAAATACACAAAGCTGATAAGCTAACTAACAAACAAAGTACCTGCGTTGCTGTGAGGTAAACTCAAGGAGCTGCTGCACTCACATTAGCCGCTTTCCGACCAAGTAGTTACAGGAACGTAGTTATAGGAACAGTCCACTTCTAAACAGTTCTACTAACTACTCTCCCCCAAAACCGGTTTTGCTATTTGCATTCGCACTGGTCAAGTGGCCATAGGAACTGGTAGGAGGGATAAAGGAGTGACGCAAGCACCGCAACAGC
>JACXGM010006084.1:15324-33665 GCA_016801145.1 Umbra pygmaea
ATGCGGATTTCTGGTTGATTTCAGCCCAAGTAGTGTTGGGTTCCTACCGCGGCTTGCTGTTCTTTCAGATTACGAGGCTGAAAACGACACATCCAATACAATTTTATAAAAATAATGTTGTGTTGATATGTCCTAATAACGGAGTTCGAACCGCGGCGTTTAAAAAATTAGGCTGGAGTTATAGAAATTGAGTAGCTACATACTTAACACAGAAACACAAAAGACGAAGGCTCCAGCATATTATTATACGCAACAGACAAACGAAGCGACCGGAGTAATTTATAAATTGGACCAATCAACGTGGACCTAGAAAAAGGGAAAAGGGAAATGCCCTGCTCTGGAGTAGGAGCTAAAAAGGTTATAGGAACGGCAGTTAGAGGGACTAAATAATCCCGCAATTTCTTCTATCGGAACACAAGAAAAAAATGGTTATAGGAACGTTATGTTCTAGGAACTGCAAAAATCCCTGCGGTCGGAAAAAGCGGCTATTGCTGTAATATATAAAATACTGTAGACCATAGGTCAATACTCTGCCTTTGTCGCCACTTCTGCACAGCATTTCTCATATAAAGCAGGCAGAGCAAATCTGG
Source organism: Umbra pygmaea (assembly GCA_016801145.1). Lineage (NCBI taxonomy): Eukaryota > Metazoa > Chordata > Actinopteri > Esociformes > Umbridae > Umbra > Umbra pygmaea. The sequence goes on from JACXGM010006084.1 coordinate 15,915, forward strand.
TAAAGTGGTGGTGAGATGGCAAATTATAACGCTTGTCCCAAGTATGCAACAACATTCTATAGAGCGGTCGTTCTCAACTGTGCTAATGGGGAACACATCTTTGGCTAAAAGTATGCAACAGCATGTGTTATTTTTGTGCATTTTTTTATGATGGATATGGAGTTACACTGTAAAATGCGTCTTTAATAGACGACAGAGTGAGTTTCGCTTTCGGTTTCAGGAGGGACAAAAGTGCGCTTGTGTCATTCGAACACAAGCCAAAAATAACAGTTCTTAGAAAATGCAATGTACAAAATAATAGTTTTTTCTCGATTACACTGTTTTGGTGATCGTTAGGAGCTGAAATTGAAATAGCTATCTAAATCCGATTAATTGCACAGCCCTAGTATGTATGTGTGTATGTATGTATATGTGTGTATATGTGTGTGTACATGTATGTCTGCACTATCATCATAGTATAAAGCCTGCCTCAACGATTGTGATTGGTCCCCCGATTTGGAAAAATTGGAAATGGGCTCTTGGCCAGACTGTCCAGTTTGTAGTTTGATTTGCCTACTGGAGGTCTTTTCTCAAGTACTCAATAAAAACAAACAATTATATTTTTTTCTGCTTGGATGCCACAATTTAATTGAACCACAATTTATTTCATATCCCACTTTGGGAATAGCTGGTCTATAACAACAGTACAGAACAAAAATAATGACTGTAGTTATCTTGTGTAAAAAACATTTTATATACCACCCCACTGAATATAGTGTGCAGGGGGGTGTGTCGTTTGTAAAAATGTGCATATCGCATGTGGTAAATTCGCTAAAATACGGTATAAGAGCATCTAAAATGCAGTTTACACAGTTTAGAATTTTATAACTAGATGAGTGTTATGCACCTAATGTCTGAGGCCTGTTAGGTTATCTGAGTGTAGACAGGGGCTTTTCCTCTCTAGGAGGGAGAGATTCAAGGCCGCTCAATGACTTTGCAGGAAGGCTCTGTGTGGATCTTATTGTAGAGATGATCATGGGCTTTCCCTTAGAGGGAGGGGCAGCTGGGTCACTGTACTACAGTTGACTGTGACAAAGAGGCCATCAATGGCTGTTGTCTTCCTTATAAACATCAAAATAAGCTTATGACTTATGGCTTATCTATTATATATTAGGCTGTAATACCATCACAGATGTAATACATGTGTGTTCAGACTAATAGGACAGGTTACTAACAGGACAGGGCAAATGGATAAGGGTTACTGAGTGAATTTTGGAACAATAACCAGCCAAGGCCATCTGGTAAGATAAGATTCTACACCTAATATTTTAATGAGACCTGTTGATCTGATCATGTGAGAGAGTCACAGGTCTGAAGAGATAAGGGTCTTCTCAAAGGTGCTAGAGAACAGTCCCCAAGGCTTTATAAGTCAGCTCTTATTGTTATTCGAGGCATTTTACAAAACACGTCTTTGTTACCTCGTCAATGAGATCCCTGTTCTGGGACAATAAGTATTTTATTAAACATCCTATGATCAGCCGGCTACCTGACTCAAGATGCATCATTTTAACCAAGAACCTTTCCTGCAATTTAATTATTATTTATTATACACTTCTGCAAAAGTGATTTACATGAACAAACCTTTTAGAGCACTGATTCAGTTCACCCAGTTCACTGAAATGATTGGGTCAAAATGAGCATCATTAAGGATTTGCACATTAGTAGGTGGTGTCTTATGGTGCTTTTTGAAACCTGGTGACCCCAAGACGCCTTCAAGGCCTGCAATTCTTTCACAGTGATTCTTGGAGATTTTGTTGATTCTTTCACCATCCTCCTCCCTATCCTGGGGGGTAAAATGCATTTGCATCCTCTACCCATGAGGTTTTCAACTGTTCCATATCTTTTAAAAATGTTTAATAATTGCCCTAACAGTGCTCAGTGGTATGTTCAATCGTTTGTGGATCTTCTTGTAGCCATTACCAGATTCATGAAGGTCTATGACCATCTGTGTCTTTTGAACTGACAGTTTTGTTGTTTTCTTCATGGTGTTGGATGACAAAGCGATATTGCATGCAGGTTACCAAATGTATTATACCCTAGTGGAGCAAGAATTGATATAATGGATCGATATAGTTCCTTAAGATTTATCCATCCATCCATCTTCGTCTCCCTTTCCGAGGTCGGGTCGCGGGGGCAGCAGCTCCAGCAGGGTAGTGTTGTTTTTGGTAGCCTGTTTTCAATTTTAGTTTTAGTCTAGTATTTGTGTCATGCTGTCGTTTTAGTTTTTATTAGTTTTAGTCACGTTCATAATGTTTTTAGTCTAGTCAAGTTTTAGTCGACTAAAACTCTGAGCATTTTAGTCTTATTTTAGGCAGAATTATTCATGTCTATTTTAGTTTAGTTTCAGTCAACAAAAACTTTAGTCTAGGACGATACTGCAAAATTTGGGTTTGATCCGATACAAAGTAATACAGGGCCAGTATCGCCAATATCAATACCGATACGATACATTTTATTATTAAAAGCGGCTTATGTACTTTCACGTACACTGCACCCTGTATTCATGTTTTATTCTATTTTTTTCTTTTTTTATTGTTTTGTAATTGATGTGTAAATTTATGTATTTGCACATTGGCGCTTTATCTTGGCCAGGTCTCCATTTCAAATGTGAAATTGTTCTCCTATAGTAGTACGGTATAGTAGTGTGTTATGATTTATGAAGTGAATGCATCATTAATTTGCTAAATCTGAATACATTTTCAAGACCAAAATTATTTCCAATCACACTGCAAAAATGAGTAATCTGAATACTTATATTGCATTAATAATTTTTAATATTTGATTACTTTAAGAATTATTTACTAATTATGTTAGACTTTTTACCTTGTTTTTGTCTTTCATACGTATAGGAAGTCAAATTATCAGTTCATTGTAAGGTCAGTGGTGGAATTTCTACCTGCCAACTGTGAGACTTTGTAAAAAAGTGCTAAACTTAGTCTGGCTATCACCAGACCGAGCTTAATCTTTTAAAAATCAAATCTGGGTTTAACCAGTCTAGCTAAGAATATAATGTGTCGGATTTGTGGTTGGTGCTGGTAGTCAGGGTGCGCACTGCGGGGCGCTGTGTGTGTATGACCGGTATGTTCGTTGTTTGAGTGACAACCATATGCAAAGAACAGCAGTGGAGCCAGAGAGCCACTTCAGATGTGTTCATGACGATGGAAAGTTTTTCCCTCAGTGTGGCATTTCTATTCTTTGATGAAATGTATCTGAACTCTTGTTCAATACTCTGAACTTTTGTTTGGTGCATATGCTCCTCAAGAGTTAGATTAACTAAAATAAGTGGAGTGTGCGTGTGCGTGTGCGTGTGCGTGTGCGTGTGCGTGTGTGCGTGTGCGTGTGTGTGTGTGTGTGTGTGAATGCAAAATAAATTACTATTTTAGTACGAGGAATAGAAAATGAGTCTATTAAATTTATTTTCTACACAGCTATCTGACATATAATATTTTGCTTGTGATTTTGAAGGTGACACTTAGCATTACCTATTTCAAATACTTTTAATAATATTGTATCATAGTAACTTAATTGCATTATTCTACTTTATGGAAGGCTGTATTTGAAAAAGAAAACCCTTTCCATTCTAAGTACAAACAATTGTTAAAACTATAAAACAGTATAGTCTGAACAGAGTAAAAAATGTCATTATACAAGTCTAAAACACACAAAATGTCAAAATGCCGCACAGACTCACAAGCTTTGTTACATTGTCAGTATGAGTAAAATCTCCCTCTGTGTTAATGCTAAATGTACTTAATAATTCGCAAAAAAAACAGTAAGACTACATATAAAAACGGTACACTGTCAAAAGTCTGTTTGTATCATGTATACCTAACAATTTAAAAAACACACAATTATTGAAAACCACACGTCGTAACGCAGAGCATAATGAATTGCATATAATGAATTGCATACTTTCATTTAGATGCTTATTATGTAATGTTGACTTACCATTGTGTGATGGTAGTGTGTTGAAATAGGCCTAGAGTCAACCGACATGACTGCTTGGATTCAGTCAGTATATAGAGGTGACATATATGGCTTGTTATTTCTGTGTGCACAAGCAACAGTACCATTTGTGATGTGCTGAAGCATCTGCATGTCACACAAAGAAAACAAAATGTTGAGTGCTCGCCTGGTGGGTGTCTTGACGTGTGTTGTTAAACCTGCTCTCTCTGTAATGACATTATATGAAGGCAGCCTTTCTGGTGCGCTGTTGTTGCTTCGTTCTCCACAAAATGTCCCTCCCAGACTTCTGTCTCAGTGGCACCAGGGGTCACGACTTCTTGCGATGAGGCATTGGAGGTTGCGGCTCAATATCGGAATCACATGAAGAAGACCCAACATCAGACATGTTGATTGTAGGCTCTGATCCTCCATCTGACTCCTGACTTTTTTGATTTGTTGAAGATATTTAATTACATTGGAATATGAAAAAAGACGATTATATCAAAGAACACATACTGTTGTATTTTTGTTAATTTATTAGGCCTGTATGCAGATCAAGTGTTGCGCAGTATTTACAGTATATACTGATGCTTGTTAAAAAAGAAACATTTAACAAATATGGATTAAACCTACATACACAGGTTTATCTTTTAATGAACTGTGTTTTTAATTTCATAACAGTTCATATAATTATATAATGAAAATGAATTGTGTAATTAAAACCACACAGGGTTCATTGATCTTGTTTACTTGTGGACATGATTCTGTGTCTTCTGCCCTGTTTCTTTTTCCCGGGCGTGAGCTTCTGTTCTTTGTCAACATTTACAAAACTTCATCCTCGTTGCTAAATTAATAAAAATAAAGCTTAACTGACATGTCACACTATTTTTCTGATTTAATCACCCTGTTCTAAGTCCTTGCTGGTAAATTTATTTAAATAAAGGTTGTGAACTATGGTGATGCGCTATTCTATTTTAATCACCCTGTTCTTCATCAACATTACACCTCTTAATCCTTCCTGATAAATGCTGAGGTGTCGCCCATTCAACCCTTGATGTCATTCAGACAATGATTACAGCCTGGGTACCACAATTGGGTACCAATCCTAAGGTTGCATGGATATTCTCCAGAGAAGACACAATTTTAGTGTGTAAACTTGTGGTCTTTCTCAAATTTCAGGCGAAATTCTTTTTCAAATTTTATACACAGTAGAAATGTGTATTGCGGTGAAATTCTTCAAGTGTACACAGCAAGAAGTCCAGTGTTAAATTAACACTGTGTTTATAGCTCGAGTGAAGTTATATAAACACTGAGAGTGTAAATTTAACACTTAGGGTGTTGATTTAACACCTGACTTTTTGCTGTGTAGGTCAATGGGCTGTGCTGGTTTCTAAGTGAAGTGCTCACGCACCCAGCTCGTGATGTCTTGAAGGACAGTCCATGACACACCCACAAACGTGCAATTCCCATATCAAGACATGACAATGTAAATTCGAACAGTAAGGAAATTATTTTGTCTCATCTCCAGAGTAAGCAAAAATGTAGGAATCAGGGGTAAAAAAAGGTAAATAGTTTAAAAAATTAAATAACATATTTAGTGAAGGGTTGCAGTGTGTGTAGCATTAAAAAAATCACATTAATGATCTTTGTATGAAAGTAACATTAATTCCTGAATTGCTTTTGGAACTGCTGTACATGGAGACATTTTCCATGTAACAAAGCTGAAGAGGATGAAATAAAAAATAATAGTGGGCTGTAGCAGTAAACACTTGGTAGGTCAGGATAAAGTTACTGTATGTTGACATGGGAGTGGAGGTAAGCCAAATGAGGGCCAGGAGAAAGAGGAAGTGTCTTTGTGTTAAAGTGCAGTGTCAGCCAGGAAAAGTAGATTGTGAGAATGGATAGTGAGAACTCTACACAAGGTGAAGGACACAAGGTTATGTTTCCAGAGTTATATTTCCTACTAAACAACATTGACTCATCATTACTGGAAACCAATTTTATCTCCAGAAACTGAGAACAACATTCAACAGGATATGTTGTATCTTTAAAGCTGATCAATGTAAGATTTTTGGAATAATAAATGGTTGTTCTATAAGATTGGATCATGGAAAATAAGTTCACACAATAGGATATGGACCCATTTACTCAGATGAACACAAGTGTGCCGTACCCTGCTACTCATTGGTCGCGACGTGTGTTGGCGTGAAAAATCTCATTGAGCACAGGAAGTGATGCATTTAACGTACAGTACTAAATCAAAACCTAGGACAGGCTGAAAAAAGTAGGAAGTGCATGGCAAAGTTGTTTTTGTGTTTGAAACATATTAAACTAGCGAAGCAATAATAACGATTGAGGAAAACGGTGAGAAGAAAATACCATTTTGATCCGCAAAAAAGTAGATGTGCTAAAGGGAGGCCGATAGACGACATGGCAAAACCTGGGTGAACATCGATGCAGTTTGCGATCTGCATTGAAAGGAACAGAGGGGTTTTAAAAGCAGTGTTAATATGGCAATGCTTCTTTTAGACAAGTAGGTAAGACTAATCTATTTTCTACTCCCCTAATAATGTTAACTTTTTAGCATTATTTCTTCTTTGATTTAGCCTAGATATCAGAAAGTAGTTCTTCCTTGTGAGCTGATGATGCATCCTAATGTTCCCCATTGGTCCAGTAATGTTCATAGTGTGGTAGAAAACCGCCTGAATGTTATCTTGCAGGGTGTTTTTCCAGTCGGCATGTGACGTCCCTGAGCCGGAGGAAAAGTTCAACATAGACGAGTACTCTGACATGGTGACTCTAAGCAAGCCTGTCATCTACATCTCTATAGATGAGATCATCAACACACACTCGGTAAGAGCAGGCAATGGACTTTATCGGCCCACAGTTGAGGAACATGGGAATGGGGGGCGGAGCTTGGTTTTACTCCAGAGCTAGGTAACTCAGGGATTACATCAAAGCGTTATCCTACACAAACCACATTTAAGAGTTAAAGCTCACACAGCTAGCTTGAAATAGTTTGAGGAGAACTGGGTTGTTTTTTCCTAGCTGGTGAACATTGTTTGTCCTAGCTGGTGATAACTGGGTTGTTTGTCTTAGCTTGTGTTGGAACACCTAGAAGCCATCTCCCCTGACCACAACGACCTGCTACATGAGCTGCTGGAGGACCTGGGCGATGCACCTGATGTGGCGTCACTTCTAGGTACCACACACCTGACACTACCACACCCCCAACTCTACCGCGCACCTCTGACACTACCACGCAACCCCAACACTATCTGTTAAGCAAACATTTGTATTGGTTGGTAGCTTTGAACACCATTTAGAAAGCTAAAGATGCAGATGAAAGTACAAATGCTTGTGTTACCAGATTTCTACATCCCTAATGGATAATATTCCTACGAACACCCGAAAGAAGACATAAATAACCCACTTGCTAAAAATGTAATCATAATAAATGCAAACTGCGATTGGGAAGCTCGCAGTCAAAACAAAAGGCATGATGACGCCTTTAAACCTGACAGTTCTTCTTAGACATGGAGGGATAGATCTCCCAATATCATATTATGTGTGAAATTACCCCTACCTTGGGTTGTGTCTGAAGGCCCATGGGAGTTAGATGTTGTAGTGTCCTTGAGGAAGGTACTTTCCCATACTGTAAGTTGCTCCAGGATGATAAATGACTAAAATTTACATGGTGTCATATTTTATAATCAAGTATTCTTCAATTCTGTGCCAGCCTGGAGTTGGAATTAGTATCTTTGTCCAAATTAATGAATCAAAACCACGTGACCTGATCTAGCAAAAGCTACATTACAAGCAGCTTAACTAAATGTACAAACCTTTTCTAATCATGTCTGTGTTTTGTCAAGGTGAAGGGGCTGTGGATCTTAACGACCCCAACAAGGACAGCACCCTGAGCCAGCTGGCTAAGACTGAGATCTCTCTCACACTCACCAGCAAATTTGAGTTGCTGGATGGAGATGACAAGGACACAAAAGGCCTGATGAGGAAGTAAGACATTGATGTGTCCCTAATGATGCACTATTCCCTAGACACCTATACCTCTTACATACTCCATTATGTTCAATCGCGACTATTCAGAGGCTGCGCAGAACCTATGTCGAAACCCTTCATCCTTACATCCATACTCAAACCTTTTATCGGACACCTTTGGTCTCTTGGTTGTCTCAACCCTACGGGAAGGCAGCTCCCAATCAAACCAGAGAAGATGTTCTGGCACCCCGGTAGGGGAACTAGCTTTCCCTTGAAGTTGGAACAGCAGTCCGTGTCCAGGTAGTTCTGTAATGCCCCCGCCTCCATCACTGTTACTCCCCCCTTCCTCACTGTTGCCTTTGTGAATTAAGGCTTAAATGGTTATTGTTTCGTCTTCTAAGACTGACTTTAATGACAGCTGCTTCATTGATTAGGAAGTGCTTAGTACTACAGAGTTATGTGATTGTTTCCCATAGCTTTGTTTCCCATAGCTTTGTTAGTTATGTTGCAATATGAACTTTAGTTACACGGTTAAAATGTACGTGACAGTGGATAAGAGCATCTGCTAAACAACAAACGTCAGCATGAAACTGTGAAATGTTTTTGACAATCCAGAAGGTCCATGCATAAATAGGCATGGCCAGCTATCGCCTAGTGACGCCTCACTGGGATCTTTCCTGCTCCATTATCGCTTCCTTTCCTGACAGGAAGCGGTTTGGTGGTCAGCTTTATCTGGCTTATGGGCGTGCTAATTTAGCCAATTTAAATTGCTTCCTTGATGAAAACGACTGTGTGAAAAGGCCTCAGTTCTGCTGATATAAAAGTATACATTATGTTTCCTGTGACACCAGTACAGTCAGGCACGACTTTCTGTGTGAACTCAGGATACCCTCCTAATGTAGCCCTACCTACAGTAGGATGCGTTCAGGGATACTGGCAGTCCCTGTTAAAAATGTATCTACTACTTTCTACCAGGGATCCACTGTGTTTCTAGTGAGTTTTGGTAAACATTCCCTAATGCATTTAGTGTGTTAACAGCCATAGGTTTAATCGGTTCCAAAGCCACAGCAGAATTGGCTCAACACAATGATTCCAACCAAATCATCAATACTTATATAAAATATGTCTGCCAACTTTTCATGCTAGTTACATTACATGGTTTTATTTACACATTTTATTACACATATTGTACACAACCATCTATTAATGTTGTTCTGGTGTGTAAGAACTGTATATCAGGATGTTTAAAATAAGGTTAAATTCTGTGAGCTCTCTTCTGTCTCAGGACTAAGAAGCTGATTGTAGATGTGATTAGAGTTCAGCCTGGAGACACTCTTCCAGACACCTTGGAGACCCCAGCCTCTGCAATCCAGGTGATGACCTCGTCCTGAACCCTACACCAGCCGACCACAGCTTTGTGTTTACCTTTTCGCCGGAGGGGGAAAGAGTAGCCAAATCCTGCTAACCTCCCGTTGTGTTTTGGTGCTTCAGGAATGTGAGCACTCTAAGCTGGTGCAGTTACGTGCGGTGCAGGATGCCCAGACCCCAGAGGGGCTGAAGAGCAGCCAGGCAGTGCTGGAGGACAGGCAGCTTCCTCTGGAGCAGAAAAAGAGGAAGATCCTGCGTAACCTCCGCACCTTGGAGCAGGCGGGCCTTGTCACCAGTAGCAACAAGTACCAGGACCTCGTCAATGACATCTCAAAGGTAAACACACACAAAGGTGCACGCATTCACACCCCATGTATTTTGTAGCATAAAACCAGTTTAAACCTTCACGTCCATTTTTGTGTGTGCTTGACAGGACATTCGTTACCAGAGACGCTACAGACAAAGGAGGAAGGCAGAGCTGGTTAAGCTCCAGCAGACACTGACCGCGCTCAACTCCAAGACAGACTTTTATCAGGACCAGACCAACTACTATGACACTTACATTAAGACCTGTCTTGACAACCTCAACAGGAAGTGAGTGTTCCCTACAAAACTCAAATCTTTCTAGTTACGTACCATACTGTTATCTGAACTTTACACATTGCACAGGGTCTTGCAGGTCAACAAAAATATTTCAAATGTTCCCCTATTGTTTTTAATATTGAACAAACAAAATATAAGCTATCACAACATCTGCACTTAATTTATATTCTAACATATTTTATTTTTTATAAACCTGTCAAATGCAAAAACTGTCAGACACCATAAAAGGCATCACAGTTTGTGATATTTTAGTCGCCCAAAACTGTTCTTGGAGATCTACTGTCTTTCTCGCCGATCCAAGTTGGGTGTAGCCTGTTGAAGCTTTCATTTAGGTAATTACAATCAGGTATGCTGACAGGATTAAACAGACAACCTAACGGATGGTAGATCTCCGGGAACAGTGTTAGGCAGCCCAGGTGTATGGTATGCATTTCTGAATGACAGGATGTTTAGTCACGAAGTGGTGCTAATTACTAAGTGACCATGGTTTATCGATTATTCGTGATGATGGTTCTAATTTCCCCTCCCATTTTCCTCCTCTTAATTCCCACTAACCCTGCCTTGTTGGCAGCTCCACAACTCCTTGGACAGATCTGTGGGATGCCGAGGGGCGCGCACATGGTTCATCCAACCACATGACACAAAGCTACCGATTCTTTTCGCACTTGCTCATCCAACACGGAGGCCTTTAGTCAGATAATGCACGGGATGATTACGTTCACCAACTATACTTCCGCGATAGAATTTACAGGCGCCCGATCTGCTCACATGGAGTCGCTGGAGAGCGACATGGCAGGATAGATAATCTAACCTGAGTCCCAGGCAGTTCTATGCCAATTTGCGGTGCCTCGTGCAGGTGGTCCAGGGAAACTCAGAGAACCCATATTCAGGCTTGTACCACTGACCATCATGACGTAGACTGTCCCGCAATGGAACAACTTAGCCCACTACGCCACGCGGACCCCCATTTCATTCAGTTGTTATCATTATCATTTTTATATTATCATTTGAATTATCATATTATCAATGTAGCAGGTGGTTTGACATGGGGCGATATGCTATACTTAAGTACATGAATTACTGTTGTCATTGAAGTAAGTTTAAGGTTACTTATGATGCCATGTGTTGTTGCAAGATTCTGGTGTGTGTTTGAGACCTATTTGGTGTTTTCCTTCACAGGAATGTACGGCGGTCCATAAAGCTGGACAAGAAGGTGGAATCAAAGGGCAGTAAGAAGGGGAAGCAGCAGTCATTGAAGTACACTGCTGCCCGGCTGCATGAGAAGGGGGTAATCCTAGAGATTGAAGGGCTGCAGACCAACCAGTGAGTCATTTAGACATGTGGACAGCTGATCCAAGCTGCTTTAGCATTTGCATGCTAACGTCAGCCTCCTGGAACTGGAGTAGTGTTCTTTTATACTCACAGGAAGATCGTTTACAATATAGACAAGTGTGTAGTTCAGCAACAAAACAGATGCATTTGTATCTTTGAAGAATAGACGTGCGCTATAGGCATATTGATAACATTTCATCTGTATATTGTGTGCAAAGATTAATCGAAAAACCAAAATTATACACAGGTAAGTTTTTCATTTATGGTTTTACCTGTTCTACAGAACCGGGTAATTAATTTGGGAAGCAAGGCTTTCAGTTTCAAGAAGACAGGACAGCAATACTATAATATTAATAATAATAGACATGACATACAAGTGAAATAAACTTCAACAGGCTGGAATGATGGATTGATAAAGTATTGAGAAGGGATTGGGGACCTCTATGTGGGGCAGTGGTACAACTTGCCGGGCACCTGTGACTGTAAGATGGCCACCTGTGAATTCAATCACAGTTGATTAGTTGGGGAATGTGTAAATCCTCCCATACAATCCTCCAGTACTTTGCAAAAAAGTCTTAGGCTGTTGAAAAATTCTGTAAATTGAATATAAAAATTTCCTAAATATACAACTAATACTCAAAAGAGCCATAAATGCTGAAAAACATGTACCACACCCTTGCCGTTTTCTTTGGTTGTCTTTTACCCAGATACATTTTTTCTCCACCTATATCAATTTCAGTTAATAAGGTTGTTTCTATTATGGTAACTTATTATGCCATTGATCATTAGCACCGTTTAGTTCTTTGTTACAACTTGCACTGGTTTATATACCTACAAGTTAATCATTTTTTATCTGAAAAAGTGGTCTATTACATAATGTTACATACATAAACAACATTTTAATAATTCTCTAACATTGCATTATTTGGCAAATAATTATTTGGATATCTAAAATGTTCTCTTTTCTACTGACACGGTAATGCAGAAGACAAACATTTACAACTTGATTTGTTATAAAAACATCTAGGGTGACTTAGAATCCCATACAGTACTTTATAGTATATACCATAGAAATGGAATAGATAGAAAGGCCATTCCAATTCAAATCAATGTAGCAGAATGGTCAGAGCGGCAGACATTTTTATGTGTACCATTCCATTGCAAAGATCTAGTGGCCTACTTCCACATTAAACCAATTTGCTTGTTGTCACCATGACAACTAATAACAATCGCCCTTTTGTAGTGTACCTAATCGAATGACCAGACCAAGCAGTTCAATGGCCTTTCTATTCATTCTATTTTTATGGTATATACCAGTGGTATTCAACTCTAACCCTACGGGGTCCGGAGCCTGCTGGTTTTCTGTTCTACCTCAACATTAATTGGACTCACCTGGTGTCCCAGCTCTAAATAAGTCTCAGATTAGAGGGTTGCAATGAAAAAATGGAGTGGATCTGGCTTCGAGGTCCAGAGTTGAATACCCCTGGTATATACCATCTAAATTTAATTAAAGGACCGTGCTGCACCTGTTGAGGGCTTGGCCGCCGTGGCTTTAAGGTGAACTGGACATGATAAAATGAGAGGGGAGAAGACTGAGGGGAAAATCCACAAAATAACGACAAAAAAAGTGTTGGCATGCAAGTTAGCTGTGTCAGCTCTGTGTGAGTCTAGGAGGAAGGAACACCCTCATTAAGGGACATTGTCCAGATGCCCACTTTTGTTCTGAGATTTTCCTCTGAGTGTGCTTTGCTCTCCTTCACTTCCTCTCCATCTTCCCTCCATCTTCCCTCCATCTCTGTGAACACTGACTCCTGTACTTCCTGTTTCTGTAAGGCTGTTGGAGGAAAGTAATGCTCCGGAGAGCCAAAGTGAGTCCCTGGGGCTACTCTCTGCTCTGTGGAATGTCATGTCAGAGAAGAAATAGGGCAAGAATCTAAAAAAGTGTTGCATCCGCTTTAAAACCATGGAAACATTCCACACTTTATTAGTTGGGGGATGTGTATTTCAGCAACATAAACATGCCTATCAGGTCATGCTGTTTTCACCAATCAACATTAAAATGTTAGGCCCAATCAAGTGTGTCACATTCTGACCTGCTGAGAATAACAGAACAAGATTTGGTAATTTCCCGCTCTAGATCTGTATCCTGGCTTTCCATTGAAGTCACTAAGTTGATTCCACGTTTTTCTATTTTCTCTCAGGTTCAAGAATGTTATGTTTGACATCTCCCCTGGTGAGGATGTTGGGGACTTTGAGGTGAAGGCCAAATTCATGGGAGTGGAGATGGAGAAGGTGCAGCTTCATTTCCAGGTAAAGCTTTCTCCTAGAGTCAAAAGCACTTACTGTTGTGAAGACGTACTCTGTAATGTTATGTTGACAGACATATCTGACTGTCTGTTGGCTGCCTTGCATCTCATTTAGCTTTAGTACTATAATGAACTGTCTGATGTTTCTCCTGGTCTGTTGCCTGTCTCTCCTGGTCTGTTGCTGGGCTCTCCTGGTCTGTTGACTGTCTGTTCTTTTCCAGGACTTGCTCCAGCTCCAATATGACGGCGTGGCTGTGATGAAGATGTTTGACAAGGCCAAAGTGAACGTGAACTTGCTCGTCTTCCTCATCAACAAGAAGTTCTATGGGAAGTGAAGGAGGGGGGGATAAAGAGGCCATGTGTGGGAAAGGATTGTGTGCCTTTCTGACAAAGAAATGTTTTCTGAAGAGCTGTGTTTTTATTGGTTTATTTTATTTTATGGTGATTTGACTGATCACTTGATACCAAAATAATTGACAATGATTTGGATATGTCGCTGTTATTCTTATATCTGCTGTTTTATGTTAGTTTTTTTTTTGTTTAATTAAACAACAGTAAATGTATATGGAATATATTTTAAAAATGGATAGTAAAACAACATTTATATTTTGTATGTAGAATGTAAACACAACATTTATTGTAACTTGACATGTACAATGCACTACTGCCTTATGATCAGAGTAGGAGTTTAAAAGCAACATTCATGTCTCCAAAAGTCAGGATGGATTTAAGTGCCTTTTGAATCCACAGAATAAATTGGGGGAAGTTGTACATTTTTTAAGACTATTAATGAACCACTATTCTATTTTGTTTCACTGCTTTTCAAACATTCTAATTTTGACTATAAATTAAAAATGTTAAATGTTTAATGAAGTTATTAAAAAAATGTATGCTTGTTTGTCTGTAAAAACAAATAGTTTAAAATATATTTCTATGTTGTTGGACCATTGGTGTTGGTCGCAGGCACAAGGGAAACTGCCTTATCATGTGTTAACACTTTCCACTGTCTCGTCAATAAAACATGAAGTTATCTTTAAAATAATTTTTATTTTATGTTTGGTCAAAGAAAGTATAATGTGTTTCAACTGTAAAAACAAGCTCAAAAATAGTTGCTCCCAAAAAGTAGTCTACGCCATATAATTCCTGTATTTTCAGAACTCTATTGTAGGCGAGGCTTCTGACTCTGTAATATTGATGTAGGCAGGCGTTTTAAAACCAGCATGCCTTATTTTGGTTGTGCTGACTAGTAGAAGGTTGAATGCAGTTTTCAATCACTGGCATATTTTACATTTTCTATTTTTAATTAAATTCACCTTAAGGTTACCTTAATTACTAGTAAATATAGAAGTGTAGGCCTATAATTACTAAGTGACCATGGTTTATCGATTATTCGTGATGATGGCTTTTATTGCTCTTAGAACTGCAGCCTATGTGCCACACAATGGTAAGTAGATACATTAATAAAATTTGTCTCCTTTTTAAAACTGAAATTATGATATCTGAAAGGCTATAGCAATCCTTACAAAGCTATGTAACTGCACTATTTTAGTTATAGCCTAATTATTGCTATTACATTTTTGCATTATATCTTTAAAGGTCTATCGGTTCTATGTGAAGAAAAAATACAGAAATTATTTTAATTGTTTACAGAGTCTGTAAACGCATGGCCCAACATTTGGATTGCCCATAAGCACAGAAATTGATATTTGAGTTTATTGTAGATGGAGAAACGTGCATCCGCCATTTGATTTTCCATATATATTTAGCAGTCAATCTTATCGAGAGGGAATATTCGTTTAGTCGCTTACTTCTCAAGACATATGAATCTCTAATAATATGATTCCAAACTAATTTTGTATATGTATATAAATATTCCTTCCCTATACATGAACTAGACTGCAGGGGTCACCAAT
The DNA here is from genome assembly GCA_016801145.1 of Umbra pygmaea. NCBI lineage: Eukaryota > Metazoa > Chordata > Actinopteri > Esociformes > Umbridae > Umbra > Umbra pygmaea. The sequence goes on from JACXGM010006084.1 coordinate 31,417, forward strand.
CCTGGTCCTAGAGAGCTACCACCCTGTAGGTTCACTCCAACCCTAATTTAGCACTCCTGATTCTAAAAATGTGCTGGTTGATAAGCTGAATGAGGCTACATTATGTGCAGTTTGAGTGAAGCTCCAGGATCAGGATTGGTGACCCCTGAACTTTACTACCAGTGCTTTCTCAGGTTATTTTATTTTAAATCAGCCAGCAGTCAAACGAATTATAGTAACAGATTAGTCTGATTTTACCCTTGTATACGTTGGCAGGGTCACTAAAATCTTACACTACAAGTTCTGGTGCCTGCTGCAAAGTTTTCTGTGCTACCTTATCAATATTGCAAACACTTGTTGCAAGTCCAAGATTAGAGGATTGCAATGAAAAAACGGAGTGGAACTGGCTTCGAGTGCTACATTTGAGAATGAGGGGTCTATGGTTTTCTGGTTAAGGAAATGTCAAGGCTATACCCAAACAGGGACCCACCCGATTTCTCTGTGTGAATGTGGGGGATTTCCCTGCTGTGCAAACACACATCCTTGTGTTTCCTGCAGAGCCGCTGATCAATTACGACATCCTGTCAATCTGAAATATTTTTTTACGCCTACGACAGCTTTTTTTATGCCTGAGCCAGCTCACAGCGAACTCGGGACAGTCGATGTCGAGATACGTCTTTCAAAGCACATCTGATGTGGTACGTAGGCTATCAGGCTAACTCAACCAGAAAGCTGCTTGACTGAGCAACGACGCACTTGATGAGCTCACAACAAGCAATTCCATGCAGAAACATTTCTAAATGATTTTACATTTAGCATACACTTTAAGTACATGGGCATCCCCTAAAGCAACTCGGATAAAGTGCCTTGCACAAGGACACAACAACATTTGGCCCATGATCAGACCGGCAACCTTACTTATTCAAGTCTCTCACTAAGCTTTAACCATTGATCCCATCTGACTGCCCATTACCTGTAATCCAGATGTTACAGCTACGCGGCAATAACCGAACAATAGCGCGCCATCTGTAGCACCACAGGATTAATTCATAAACCTAATTCGAATCCTGGTTTTTCAATAACACTGCAAACTGCGAGCGTTACAAATGTGCCATAAAATCAACCAATCGGAGAATTAAAGAAGAAAGTCAATTTTGATTGGCTGTTGGTCTCCAATCACAACGCTTTCCAAAAAGATTTTTATTTTTTTATTTTTTATTGAATATCAACATTTACAAACAAACATGGCTGCTTTTCCGCGGATTTTGTTTTTCAAAATAATAGCGCTCATTCCAATGCATTAAATACTAAAGCTAGTAAATTGTAATCAAATCAAATTTATTCTGTGTTTAAGGAACTATTAAAATAGTTTGATAGGATTTTTTTTAAAAAATATTTTAAAAAATGAAATATGTTTTTAATAACAATTGTAAAAGATATGCTGTACACTAAATTGCATTCAATATATTGTCTCATAAAGAGAAATTAGAAATTGTAAGTTATAAAACGTTTGGCAGCTAAAATGGCTAGGACTAGTAGCTAATGTTGCAAGAGTTTTGTGTGTGGCGCTTTTATAATTTTAGATCGAATTGTATTAGGACTCAACTGATCCGAGTTAATGACAGAGACTCACGACTCGTAAGTTATTTTAAAGACTCTGGTGAAATATCCGAGTGAGTCACGACTCAATCAGGTTTACAGCCAAGCCTTGGTCAGAGTTTCCGTGAGGGACCCCACATCTTCCCGTCAAGTTTGCTTCCCGTCAAATCCCAATTCTTGCGTAGAAAGCGGTGTAGGCTACGTCTTCTTTTGTGTGCGTACACTACGTTTATAAATGAGGCCCCAGGGCATTTTAGAATCAGCTGCGGCTGTTTTCACCAAACATAATGCTTGCAGTTCAGTCCAAAAAGTTAAATTTTTGTTCCATCTGACCATAAAACATTTTGCCACATGGCATTTGAATCTTTCAAGTGTTTTTTGTGGCTTTTTTAGAAGAGGCTTCTTCCTTGCCACCATGCCATACATGCCAGTTTTTGTAAAGCTTGTGAGGTTGTTGTCACATGCTCAGACCCAGTGGTGGGCCGTCAGGGCCTGCAAAGCCTTCTCTGCAGGCCCAAAGATAATCAGAATCAGAAATGTATTTTTGTACTTCTTTAATATATTTTTTATTTAATATATTTTTCAATAATATATATTTTACAAAGTTAATTTAAATTAGTCTATATGGTGATTTCATTACTACAGTAAGTTCTTTTCAGTTGCCTTGCGCA
>JACXGM010006085.1:0-33561 GCA_016801145.1 Umbra pygmaea
TGACTTGCAAACAGACTGGGTGATCCATCTATAGAACCTGCTTACAGGGGATAAAATCACACCACAGAACCTGCTGGCTGTGCAAATGTTGAGTCTCACAAGCTGTCAAGACCCAAACTGTTGGGAGTTCAATTTATCCGAAGACAAATAGTTATTGCTGGGATTTCAATGAGATTCGGGGATATTTTCTGTTTCTTAAAAGAAATGTTTTCTGTTAGAGGGGCCCAGGGGCATTAGTGCGTTGCTATGCTGATGTTTGTATCCCATTCTATTTTAGTCATAACAACATATGAATTCTGTTGATACATGATACAGCTGGGTGCAGACAATACAATACAAGCCACATTTGTTCACCTTGAGAGGCACACATAATCCATGAAATGGGTCAAGACTGCATAATTAATAACCCCAAGCAAGAGCCCCACCCTCTTTCTTTGAAAACGGTCCCCTCACCTTAAGAAAATTTGAAGGATGCAAAATCCTGATTTTGTTCAAGGCAGCAGAACCAAGGTTGGTTGTTTATCTCAGGCATACCAGTTTCTGATGTCAGATCTATGGTACAATTTATGTTAACGTAGTCTGTCCAAATTACATTACAATTTAGCACTTTGTGAATATTTTCACGAGGCAGTCTAGGTAAAAATGAGCATTGAGCCAAGTGCCCCCAAAAAACACAATAGTTCATTGTTGGACCCATAGTTCAATCTATTTTCATAGCTTTTCACATTTTTCGCTAGCCAGTTTATAAAGCCAGTTGGAACTGTTCATTAACTCCCTCCATCTCTAATGAGCTGGAATAACTGGAACGAAAAGCCTCGCTCCGTTTTCATTCCCACTGTAAAGAAGAATACAAAGAAATGATAACCTTTGAATGCAGATGTGTGTGAGGTTCTATGCTAGTTATATTACATCCCTAGATAAATTTGAAATCAGCCAGACACACAAGCACTAACACACACTCACATGGAGATAAATGAGGACCTCGGCTGGGGGTCCCGTTAGAGGAACGTGGCATTGACCATGATGCACTCCTGGGCAGGACTTTGTTACCATAAACTCTGTAATTACTGAATGGAAACAATTAGCAGTGCCTTGAATAATTCAGAGTCTGCCCTGGAAACTACAAGAAACAGCGCCGGTTTTGCCCAGGGAAATAAGAAACGCCTGTGTGTGTCTGGCTACATTGCTGTTGTGAATGTGATGTCCCCAGGTGGACAAAGAAATGGAGGTAACCGGATCCTTTAAAATGCCATACACTAGCGTATGTGTCATGGTCAACTCCACAGACGGGCCAGTGAGTTATGCCAATGCACATGTAAAAGCATATTTCTAAAAGGGGTCTTTTTTTGTCTCCATAGAGAAACCCTTTTCATAGTGTCAAGTACACTTTTTGGGTCCAGTGAAAATACTTTTTGGTTACATATAGAACCATACGTTTGCATATAGAACTTTTTCCACTGAAAATTCTTAATGGATCGCAAAAGTGTTCCATATATCACCAAAAAGGGTTCTCATTGGAACCATAATGGGTTAGTCTAGGAACCATAAAATGGGTTGTAAAATACATTTTAGAGTGTATGCTAATTGAACGGCCGTTTGGTTTGACGGAACAAAAAGACGCAGGGAGCTGCGTTTGACATTACCTTTTGTTTCTAGATGAAATACTTAGGTGAAATCGCAGTTGTCATTTCTAGATGAATTACTCAGGTGTAATTGCAGATGTCAATTTGCTTAGACTAACAGAACCATGTAAATACATTTTTGAATTACAAAACCATTCTGTGTAAGAGCGCTGGAACTGAAACCAGATGAGGTTTATTGAATTACCTTTATTTGTTTATTGCCACAACTATGTGACGTTGGCAGGTTTTAAACAGTGAACAGTTGATAATAACAGTGTTGATGACCATGACTCATGATATTTAAAGAACATAATTTGGCCACAAAAATATTTTCTACAATACTGTTTTATTCACACAATTTTCTTTCTTTATTTATTTATTTACTGTTCCCTTGTCCTGCAATGAACTTTTCTTGGACGTTCTTGCTGTTTTGAACTGTTGGCATTTCAGGGCTGAACAGAATTCACTAATCTTTCTATTTTGGTATTAAAAATAATTCCAATCACTTCAAATTAGTATGTTGCATCATGGCCAAGGATATCTATGTCTGCCACATTACTTAATGACGCACAAATATTGAATCAATTTATAATCCTCTTTGCGAAAGCTGTTTGCGAAATGCATAATACTTATGTAATCCTTTCATTGTAAAGGAGATGTACTGTAGTTTATAGACCTCTGTAAGGTTTCCTCTTTTTCAAGCAACAATATACGTAGATGTGCGTCAGTGTGTAGGGGCTGGTACTGCCTCGGAATAGCAGCCTCCCACATTCACCATAGATCCTGAGCCAGAAGCCAGAACTGGGCCTGAGGTGGGCAGATTGCCCTCTCTCCATTATGTTCCCCCATTGAAACCAGCCCTAAAGATAACACGTTTTACCCACAGACTATGCATTCTTCCAGGAGAAGAGGTGTGTGTGTAAAGGTGTTGTGAAGGTTGTTTATATGTGTACATGGAGGCTTAAGTAGGTGATATAGGTGTGTTGAATATGGTTACCTTATCATGATCTCCAGTTGTTGGCAAAAGACCTTCCTAAATACTGTATGACGATGTTACATAAAATGATTAAATCATCCAGTGGAGTATTTCTGTTTATGTATTTTAGGATGCGCTCCATCTGAGTGAGGTGCCCCTTACACATTCCGCCTCTGTGTTTATCCCACGCACACTTCCTCCAAGTACTCCACTTTAAAAGGATGCCAGTGAATATTCCCGCCCACCTTCAGTGAGAAAATAGGACAGCGTTTTAGTTGGTATTAATGGGACTTTACATAACTCATTCAATACTTTTTCGTTGACTTAAGAAACTGTTATGATATAAAACACTGCAGAGCAGAATTCATCAATGGTTGTAGACTGATGCCGACGAAACTGGATCTGCCTAAGAATAGAGGGCTGTAGAGAACTTGGGTGGCATTAAGGTGGCGTCCGTCCGTCCAGTTTTTTGTACCTTCGCCCAAACCTGTGTTGTTGTCATGACTGAGCCAAAGTATATTTCTCATGTCTCTGCAACAGACATATCGTGAGTAATATGGATGGAACTTTGAAACGCTGCAAAATTACAATATTAAATGTCAATATGTATAGGATTGTGAAAATAGTGAGAATTGCAATGCACTGTATGTAGCCAAAAGTATGGGGCGAACTCCATATTAAAACCTATGGATTTGCAATGGAATGTCCAACAAGCTCATGGGTGTGATGTTCAGGTGTCCACATATGTTTGGCCATATAGTGTATATATCTGTGGCAATTTCACAGAATGGCAGAAAATTCAGTGAAATGAAAACGGACCAAAATCTCATGACAATTACAGCCCTTAAGAAGATCATATTTTGTAAAAAGGAAGAATTTAGAGTGAAGTACATGTACTATAGATTACAATGGCTGTTTCAGTCAATTTGACAGTCCCTCAGAATATAGACAATATAGTCATTAGTATGTGGACACCTGACCATCACATTCAAAAGAGCGTGATGGAATTCCCATTCCCAAACCATGCCCATTAATGGAGTTGGCCCCCGCTTTGCAACTAAAATAGCCACCATTCTTCTGGGAAGGCTTTCCACAAAAATCTGGAGTGACTGTGGGAATTTGTGCCCATTCAGACAAAAGAACATTTTTTAGGTCAGTCACTGATATTGGACAAGAAGCCTGGCTCGCAGTCACTCTTCCAATTCATCCCAAAGGTTTTCAATGGGGTTGAGATCAGGACTCTGTGTAGGACATTTGAGTTACTCCATAACAAACTAATCGAACCATGTCTTTATGAACCCTGCTTTGTGCACAAGGGCACAGTCATCCTGGAACAGGATAGAGCCTTCCACAAGCTTTTGCTACAATGGGATAGTCTACAGGCCCTTGTTAGATTTGGAATATCTCAATCTGGATAGTGGTTGTTCTTTTGTTGTTGAAGAGTGCAACATGGAGAGAGACAGCCTTCCTGGTAATTGTTGTTTTGTCGGGACTAGTACATTCCAATATGATTCACCTGGTAGCTGCATACTTTCATGAAAACATTCAGGGATTATCTTAATCACATTATTGTGGGTAAATTTGAAATGGCACCCTGCACAATTAGGTTATTTGCAGAAGCGTAGGGTAGCTATGATTATCTACGGGTCCAGCAGGTCCAGTCACTAAATACATAATTGCACATACCCAAGACCCATGGCAATTATGACAGATCCCACCCAGATCTGAGAAAAAAAAGCACTTAGGTCCTGGGTCTGATCATGGCTTTTCGGACCTGTAGTCCACTATACAATAATGGCTATACAATAAATTATCTTTAGAAAGCTGTACTTTTTAAAATGAGCCTTGTTTTGTTGGTATGCAAGTATTAATGCAGGGTTCCTTTGAGATTTTTAGCAAAACACATACAATTTTGGATTAATTTAAACCTGTATAGTTGTTTAATGTTATTTTTCATGACTGTTACAGAATGTGGATCTGGCCTGTAACTAACCTCCATCCAAACACTAATGCTGTTGTTGCTACGCTCTAGCATCGACATTGGGCTTATAGGCTGTCTTGTGTTTGCACACATTCTTTTTGTGTTACAGCATGGAAGAGTACGAAAACAAAAATCTACCAAAAGTTAATGTTTCAGTTGCTAAAAATACCAGTGGTTTTCTGCTGGCCTATTTTTAGCTCTCACGTTGGCCTCCAGACACCCACGTCAAACAACTCCTACCCAAGCAGCGCTACAGCAAAGGGGCCTTGTGTCTGTGTCGCAATCTAAGAAAAAAAAACTTAATTTAGGAAGTACACACCAGAGACTGCAGGTTCAGTATGTTGGCCTCGGATATTAGGTTAATTTGGTATTTAGTTGCGGTTTCTGTACGTTTGCACTTACAAATAGAAGCTAAAACATTTACAGATGTATTTATAGTTACTGTGTTTACACATTGCTGCAGTATGTATAGTAAATAAGGTCAAATAAAACAGAGGCCACCAAACAGAAAATAGTGCTGTTAGTTCCTTTATGAGTTGCTGTTTGGACACCCACGCATTATGATGTCTAACGTCACTTCCGTTCGACTTGCTATTTTTACCCTTTTGTGACTTTTAGGAACAATGTGGGCTTAGATGGTACTGATGAATATTTTTTAGCAGAAGACACTGATTCTACCCTCATGAGCAATATTTAAATTTCAACCTAGTTTAGCACTGTATTTCTTGTACTGCACACTACTGTACATGGGATTAAAAACGACTGAACACATTTATTTGAAAATGGAGAAAAATCCTAGAATGATCAATTGTTAACAGTGACTTCGGTGAATGTTTAGTTTCACATTACCAAACTGTTTCTCTTTTTACTGTCTAGGTGTTACACAAAAGATGTAAAAGGAGGGAATTCAACAAGTACTTTTTAAAGACAGGTAATTATTTAGTACTAGATATTACATCCTGATACTGATCATTTGAACACATTATTTTTACAGTACATATCTTTTATACATGTTATGTTTTAATTTTCAGATTGCTCTCATATCTTCATAAGTGTAATGAAGTGGACAAAAAATTGGAATGGTGAAGCAAGTTTGCAAGTTTACAGGATGATTGATGGAAAGAAAGTGTTCTGATGCAGACTACGCAGAATGTGTTTGACTCAAATGTGGAACAATCCGACGACTTCATCGATGGAAGGCTCCTTTGTTTAAGAACTCCAGGTATCTGACATTTGACCCTTGAGGAACCCAACTGTAGTGTCTAGAGGGACAATGGAGCCACGTGAATCTGCTGCTGGACAAAAATGTACCAAGGAGCCACGGGAAAAGCTACAAAGGAAGTGGGTCTCTGAGCCCTCTGCTGGCACAAAAAGAAGCACTTTCGCGGACCCAGAGGGTAAGAGGCACTCAAATCGTGAAAGCCTTCAAAGCGGTGCCAGTGGTAGCAATATTGCTGGCTCAGCACAAAAGTACGGCTCTGGTAAGCTGTTATCACCTGCAATGAGCCAGTCATCTCAAGATAGTCAGTACGCACAGGCTTTCCCCCGTAATTACTCTTACCAGCTACCACAACCGTACCCACAGCAGCCCATGCAAGAACGCTTCGCGTCTGGAGCAAAGCCACAACCTGGACTGGAAGCCCATGCATGGCCTTTTGCTGGACAGCTACCTTCAGACGACATATTCCCTGGACACCCGCGTGGCCATGGAGTCTTCCCCCGTCAAAAATCTCCCAGTTTACCTAATTCCTTTGGCCAGTATTCCCAGTCAGGGCTGGAGCAACCAGAGGAGGGATATAAGAAGGAGCAAAAACCCAAGAAACCAGGGAAGTACATCTGCCACTACTGTGGAAGGGCTTGTGCTAAACCCAGTGTGCTGAAGAAGCACATTCGTTCACACACTGGGGAACGTCCATACCCTTGTGTCCCATGTGGGTTCTCATTTAAAACCAAGAGTAATTTGTACAAACATAGAAAATCTCATGCCCATGCCATCAAAGCAGGACTAGTTCCATTCTCTGAATTGGCAACTTCACGCACAGACATAGATCAGGCGTCCTCTGTGGGAGAGACTGAGGTACACTCAGATGGGGAACAAAGCACGGATACTGACGAGGAGACAGCAGAGGCCTCCGTGTTTATGGACAAAGGCAGTCCCATACCTCAGATATCATTTGAGATGGACAAAAGCACAATGGAAAAGGGTGGCGAGCCAGCATATGCAGACTCAGCTGAGGAACTAGCGATGGCATCCATGAAAGTGCCTATTCTGATTGTCTCGAAACAAGGTGTCCCATCAACAGCAATGGAGTGCCCCCTGTTCACGGACCTCAAAGATTCTCACATCAGCTCTAAAGTGGGCCGCATGGATGACTCTCCCACTATTAAACAGAGACTGGCTCTGAGGCTGACTGAGAAGAAGGGATCTCAGGACTCAGACCAGCAGTCTCAGCAGTCCCTCAATCTTCTGAGTCCACACAGCAAAGGCAGCACCGACTCAGGCTACTTCTCACGTTCAGAAAGTGCAGAGCAACAGATCAGCCCTCCCAACACAAATGCAAAGTCATACGAAGAGATCATGTTTGGTCGGACTTGGTATTACAAACCTAATTCTGCTAGGTCTCGACAATCCATTGCAGAAAGCATGGCCAATGTTGGCCAAGACACTAATCTAGTCATGGGAAAGATATCAGAAGACCATATTCTTTTCAGAAATGATAGCAGTGAAGCGCAGCTACTAACAGGTGTTGACCCTAAGCAGTATCCCACAGGTCCTTGCCAAAGCAATACAGGTCTATTAGAGGCTCCTTCTGATTCAGGGACGCTCATTAGGAGTAACTCAATGCCAACATCCTCTCCGACCAACCTCAATGTTCCACCAGGCATAAAGGTCAGCCATTCATTTGATGACATGATGACCTCTGACGATGTCTTCTACCCGGGTGCTGCTGGTCTTAGGAGACTTCGGAGACAGGCAGCTTTTGAGCATTCAGCACATGAAGGACATGGCGAGTCTGATACCTATGGACATGTCCCCAAGAATTTAACTGCATCTGCGGCAGTAAAGCCACTTGAGCGCCCTCCTGTAATGTCAGAGCATACAGCATTTAGCCTGTATGGTACTAAAGTGGGAATGACAGAGATTGCAACGCGTAAACGCAGGAAGGAAAAGAGTGTAGGGGATGAGGAGGATGGCCCTGGCCAGTATGACAGTAGTTGTAGTGGCTCAGTTGATATGGTTGGAGATTATGACTCAAAACAAGGTAGTCAAGAGGGATCAAGGGCAACACCTACTGGAAAGGGGTCCATGGGATCTATGTACAGTGCACATAGCCAATCAGACAGTTTCGAAACATGTTGTAGCAGCATGTGCTCAGAGGATGTAGTTCTAGTTCCAGATTCTGATAGAAAGGCAGCTGGCAATGTTATCTCTGTAATTCAGCACACCAATTCACTCAGTAGGCCAAACTCCTTTGAGAAGTCAGAGTCCTTTGAGCATCCAGCCTACCTGCAGGACAAACTGTCCAGCCAATACTCAGAGCAGTCCGATATAGAGAACTTTGAGGATGTGCAGAACCCAGATTCTATCCTAAAGTCTGAGAGCATGGACCAACAGCAGTGTGAAGGCGATTTAGCTTCATCCAACCATACCTATCACATGCCCCCGAAACTGGTACGTCAGCCCAACATCCAAGTGCCTGAGATCAGGGTGACGGAGGAGCCAGATAAACCAGAGAAAGAGCCTGATGTACCGACCAAGGAACCAGAGAAGCATGTCGAAGAGTTCCAGTGGCCTCAGAGGAGTGAAACTCTGTCCCAGCTCCCTGCAGAAAAGCTGCCTCCTAAGAAGAAGCGCCTGCGTCTGGCAGATCTGGAACATTCCTCTGGAGAGTCTAGCTTCGAGTCCTGCACCAGCCTGTCCAGGAGCCCCAGCCAGGAGAGCAACTTGTCCCACAGCTCTAGCTTCTCTATGTCCTTCGACAGGGAAGAAAGTCTTAAGTCAGTGTCACCTACAAAGCAGGACGAATTTGGGAAGCAGTCCGAGTACAGTGGCAACTCTCTCACCATCCCTGGCCATCACCAGCAGAGGGAGATGAGACGCTCATCGTCAGAACAGGCTCCCTGTGCTCTGCCCACTGAGATCCCTGAGATCCGTAGCAAATCCTTTGACTATGGCAGCCTCACCACTTCCTCCAGACAGGGAGAGGTTTACTCTAGTGCATCAGCCATGAAAGAACGAAGACGAGGGTACCTAGTAAGACAGGCCTCCCTCAGCGTTTACCCTGAGACTGTGGTGCATGAACAAGTGGGTCTCGAAATGACTATCAAGCAAGAACATCCTGACCATGGGCACTCATCCTGGCAGAGTCTCTCTCAGATTTCTCATGGTGCATCAGCCAGTGAAGTAGCAAGACCTAAGAGAGTGTCACATCATCATCTACAACAGAGCATTAGTGAGGACAGCCAGGATGACCCACCCCTATTACAGAAAACATCTCATCTGCCAAGTCAGCAGTTATCAGAGGCAGAACATCCAGGTCATGAGTTAATGAGCCATGAAGCAATGCAATACTCATCACTCCAGAGCAGCTTGGCTTCACTGCCTTTCCTTCCATTTCAGCCAGGCCTGTTTTGGCATCCTGAGTCCACACAGAGACACAAGCAGCATCTGGCTTTCCAGCCACACCAAGTACATATCAGACAGCCTAGTCAACCACACATGCTCCAAAAGCCCCAACCACCTATTCAACAGCTACAACACATCCAGGAGCAGTGTGATGCAACGGCTAATGGTGCTATCAGTCAAAGCTATCATTATCCATCCAGAGCCACCCCCAAATCCCAGCATTATGGCTCTATACCATCTAAAGTAACCCTCACTGAGAGCACAGTGCTCCTACAACAGGTTCAGCCAATCTTTGCCACTCAGAACGCAGGTTCACAGCCATCTCTCCCAGGTATGCTAGTCCCAGTTCGGATACACACTCATGTGCCAACTTATGGAAGTGTTATGTACACAAGTGTTTCACAACTAGTAGCTAACCAGAGAACTTATTCATCAAGAGTCATATGCTCAGAGAGTGTTTCATCGAGTTTACTTACAGGTGGCTGTCTGTCAAAGCCCGGGGTGGCCTTTAACTTATCTCAGATACTTGGTCAGCCTGAGGGAGCTACACGTTATCCACTATGGAATGCCCCAGAAATCAACACTGAACATGGGAGATTGAACACGGGAATTCCGCTGTCATTGACGTCGGGGACCATCTCCACCACAGATGCATCCTCCAGTATCGGGGGAAGTAAGCGGATGCTATCACCAGCCAGTAGCTTGGAACTCTGTAAAGAGACCAAACAGCAGAAACGGGTCAAGGAGGAGAAGATGTATGGTCAGATTGTAAGGGAGCTGAGTGCTGTCGAACTAAGTGCTTCAAAAGACGGTGGCAAGTCACCAAAGCTAGCCCCGCTGAAGAGTGAGGATTCAATGGAGGATCAGGAGTGGATGTCGTCCTCCCCATCAGAAGACTTCACCTCAACCAAAATTCCAGTGCGTACCAATGCACCTCACATACCTGATGTGCCACCAGCTAACAGCTTCACTCCACCTTTGCAAATTGTGACAGATACCCTTGGTGGCAGAGAGTCCCCAGAGGAGTTAGATGTTGATGACTCATCTACCCCAGAGGCCAGCTCCAGCCCACAGTCCATGGTCTCGTCCAGTGCCACTCCCGAGGAGTCCAAGCCACCCATGGGCAGCAAGATCCCTGTTAACATGCTGGTTCAGCTGGCTGCCAATCAAAGTGGGAGTGCTGCTGGAGGATCTCTGTTGCTCACAGATCTGGCTGAGGTTCAGCAGTTTTTTGAGTTCCCCAGTCTTCGCACAACAACCAGTGTCAGCTGGTGCTTCCTGAATTACACCAAGCCAAACAATGCTCAGACAACTCTCTTGACTTCTGTCTATGGCTCCTGGTGTGTCAGTTCTTACAATCCTAACCCTCTGAGTCTGAGCACCAAGGCTACTTTGGCCATGCTCTGCTCCAAGCAGAGGAAGAACACAGAGACGTACACAATGGCTGACATGCATCAACCCGGCACTGGAAAACTTGTGTCCTCTCTAGCTTGGAAGCAAAAGTTTGAGCAGGTAATGAAGTCAAATTCTGTACATTATTTACATTTTCTCTTTATTTTTACAATAATGTTTTACAATAATCCCCTACAATATTAGAAATTAATGAGATACAAGGTCATTTTAATGCCACCTCAATTGATGACCACATATCATCAAGTGTTTTCTGTCTGTTAGCGAGGATTAAGATGAGTTTTATGCATGTTGTCCATTTGCAGATAAAGCCAGAACTCATGCAGCTAGATGTGAGCAAGTATGGGAAGAAAATCAAGGGGCTGAGCTCCAGGGAACGAGCCAAGGAGGACCATGGAGAGAAGGAGGCTTCATCAAAGCAGGCTGAGCCCACTCGCATCAAAATCTTTGACGGAGGGTATGTGAAGTTGGCTGCCATTAGCCATTAAAATGTGATTTAAAGCCTTTTGATATGAGAGGCATCTTTTCAAGATGGCTGCTTATCTGTTTATGTTTTAAATTAAATACACATTTACAACAGCACAATATGTCATAATTTAACCTGGATTTAAGTTGGATTTAAATACCTGGCATCTGAAATCTTCACCTTCTGAGCCCATATTGTACACTGTGATAGCAGACTTTTGTCATCCTTATTTTTTAGTACATCTTTTTACCAAAAAATGCAGTCTCCAAAAGCTGCTGTGCATGTGTGGATCACATTCCATACATAGTCGATAATAGCCTACTTATAGAGAACACGCTACAGATAATATAAGGCTCAAAATATTCTGTATACAGTAGGTCTAGTAACTAAACATTATATTCTATATAGGTATGGTAATAAAAACCGATTATAGATAATGTAAAAAAAGAGCATAGTATAAATTTACTGCAAGACAAACATAACATTCCATTACCTCATTAATTATCAGTCTTACATTTGTACCTGTAAAACATTCATGATGTCTTTCTAAATTAAGGGTGTAATTCTAACTTTAAACAAAATGAAAACAGTATTATGTCAATTACTTCCAGTCAGCAACTAAAAATAATGAATAAACTTAATGCACAAACTATATTGTAGTAAACTAATTTAATCACAGTGAACCAGTTTTAATGAAGCAGTAAACTGAATAGATTTCTTTTATCTAGACAGCTGAAGTTTACTGTACACAAAATTTGGCAGATAGTGATGTAGGACATCATTGTTGAAAGTAAGCCAATACCTATTGAACCAGGAATTTCTCACTGGCTAATGAAGGCCAACTCTGACAACATTTTCAACCAAGTCTTTTGGGAATTTGGTGAGAAGTTTCTGGGAACAATATAAGTATAAGAAAAACAGCTCTTTTAATAATCAACATTTTCATAGAAACTTTTTTATTTGTTTAAATGGGAGAAAATATATAGAGTATGTATTTATTCGCTGCTCTCATAAAGTTTGGTTTCAGTGATAAATTAATCTCATGGGTCAGGCTTCTGTATGCATCTCCACAGGCCAGTGTCTGCACCAATGACACTCACTCTGACTACTATGCCCTGGAACGTGGGACCAGGCATGGTTGCCGTCTCCCTAACTCTTTGCAATCGGCATTGAGTCCCTTCGGTAGCTCTGCGGCCCTCAACCGCTTTCCAGGGTGTTACTAGCGAGGGAATTGAACATAGGCTGTTATTATATTCTGATGACCTATTGCTCTATGTGCACAACCCTGCAGCATCTTTACCAGCTACAGTATCCTTTCTATTTTGGAGAACTTTAGTAATTTCTTTTGGTTACAAGCTTAATCTCCAAAAGAGTGAGTGCTTCCCAATCAATCCAGCAGCATTACAGCTTCAGCAGAAAGACTTGTGCTTTCAGCTGAATCGCTCTGTCTTCAAGTACATTGGAGTGAACATGACTTGCTCACTGCCAGCTCTCTTCTCAGCCAACTTTCCCCCTTCTTATTCAGATGAAGGCTGATTTCTAGAGGTGGGTTAACACCTCTGTCACTTATAGGAATGATTAATGCTGTAAAAATGAATAGTTTGCCTAAACTCATGTATCTTTTTCACTCTATCCCTTTTTTTACCTATGTCTTTCTTTAAGGCAATCAATCAGGCTGTTACGAAAACAGAGCATTTTCTACTTTCCTTAACTTGGCCGCTAAACATGCTTTGCCTCCATCTCACTTTTTACTTACCTACAGATGAGACATTTTGTTTACTCTGAATTTGCTGGTTTTCCTGGCATACCCCCCACCCAGCCCTGGGATGCGTTACTGACTCTCTTACCCCAACAGATATAATTGATTTCTCAGGTCTATTCATGGTTCATGTCATTGGATAAACACTCCACTAACATAACTAAATCTGCATGGGAGTGGGAAATGGGTTTTGAATTCTAAAGAGTGGTGGGATAGACTGCGATTAACAGTCAGTTCCACTTCGTCTTGTGCTCATCTTGGACTTATACAGTTCAAGGTGATTCATAGTGTCCAAGTTTTTCCTTCCCTTGTGACCTTTATAATATGTTTTTTATGTGCTCTAAATTGAGAAATTACTGGAACTCTGTATTCCATTTCCTATTTGAAGCACACTTACAATCCACTTGCCTCCATGCCCCCTGATAGGTGTGTTTGCGGTCTTAGAGGACTCTGTTGTTAAACTATAAAAATACAGACACAATGGCCTTTACATCTTTATTAGCCTGATGTAGGATCTTGTTGCAGTGGAAGTCTTGTCAGACCCCCTTAGCTTCTCAGTGGCTAAATGATCTCATGTCATCTATGCAACAGGAGAAAATTAAGTATTCCCCATAAGGGATCATACTCCAACTATGTTGACAAATAACAGATTTTTATTTCTTATTTTAATAGCTTGCAGATGCTTCCTCCAGACCTGCTATAAATCAAAATAATGTTCCTACAGTATTTCATTCAGAATAGATTTGAACTATTATTACTGTATGTATGCATGTGTTTGTATTTATGTGTATTTTTATTTATTTAGTTTTTTATTATTTTATTTTCTCTCATCATGTCATTTTTTGCTTTTGGGATTCTTGGTTAACTTATTTAGTGTATTTTTTAATCTGACTCACTTTGTTAGGCTGTTTGTGTGTGGTATGGGTTTGGGGGGAGGAAGGAGGGTTGGGGACTGTATTGGGTCTGTTGGGATGCCTGGGGTGAGGAGGGTAATGGAGGAGAAAATAGAAAAAGTAGCTACTGTATGTACTCTCTTCTGTTTGAACTTTTTTTGCTGAAATTACTATAAATAAAAATAATTAAAAAAAGAAGAAAATATAGAATTAAAAAAAGTCTTTCAGAAGAAGTTAATTATTTGAAGAACATTAACTTTTAACTTGTAATTCTGAATAATTCTGGTTGAGAAGGTTTTGTTTGTTAACTGCTGTGGTATTATTGTCCTTGGTGTGAGAGACTACACTAAGCTTGCCTTTGGTGCAACTGATAGAGATAAAATAATGTTTTCATTTGTCGGAATCTTTTTAAAATCACATACCTGAAATATCTCTTATGATATTCCCATGCACAGTGAGAGCAGATTATAATAATTCAACTTCATAAATAGCAACAGCTGTAAAAATATCTCCAACACATATCCAGTTAAATTTGGCACCAGAGTAATTTTCTCTGAACTTTAAAAGGCAAACCTTCCCAATGTAAAGAGGTCTGTTTGATGTGTTTTATATTTGCTCTCTTAACACATTCATGCTTGACATACTGAAAACACTCCAATAACATAAAAAATACTGATCTTGTTATGATTTCAGGTACAAATCCAATGAAGACTATGTATACGTGCGGGGTAGAGGAAGAGGGAAATACATCTGTGAGGAGTGTGGAATCCGCTGTAAGAAGCCAAGCATGCTCAAGAAACATATCCGCACACACACCGATGTCAGGCCATATGTCTGCAAGTTCTGCAACTTTGCTTTCAAAACTAAAGGTGAGTTTTCTTTTGCTTCATATAACCACAAATATGCCAATGGACACTTCATCTTAATAATCAATCATTTTTGTTCAAACATACACACAGATTTCTCTGGAACATGACATTTGTAGGGTTGGATATGAAGAGTAAAAAAAAACTATAGTACATGTGGGTCTATGGTGGCCTAGGCTACGAAGCCGCAGCAGTGTGGGTTTGAATCTTTCAGCAAATTTTTACTTCGCTTGCACCACTGTCCTGTCCAATGAAGAAGACGCCTGAACATTTATATTTAGTGTTTTTTGTATTGTACCGTATACACCATATACTATGTATATACAGTTTCATTTAATTGTGATTATATTTTCTTATTTTTAAATACATTGAAAAAAATTCATATACATTTGCTTTTTGACGCAAACATCTATACATATATATTTTTTATTATTCAATACTCTGATAGTATATCTATATAAAGGGTAAGATATTTACCTTTGACATTTTACTCCAGAATGATTTGCATGTATTCCATTTTATTTACAGTTTCGTCAAAAACAACACTCAAAAATATTATGTGAAAGAAAAGATTGCAAATACTATTTTTTTAGCACACCCAATGTAATTGTTTTTAAATGTAAAATATCTTGGGTGCTCTAGGGCTCGAAGTTCCTTTATATTTTCCTGCATTCCTGTCAAAGCATACAAATTAGCATACAAATTCCTAAAAGAAGATATACTGTAAACAAGAAAATAACATAAAATGTTTTGTAATCAACCAATTCAAACACAAACTTCTGTCTGAATTACGAGCTTTACGCAGCATTTTGTGTTCATTTTTTAATTGAAAGGCCCAAGTAACCTATGCTGCTTCTAGTATGACTTTTTAAAAGTTTAAATTCTGTTTTCAGGAAATCTGACTAAACACATGAAGTCGAAAGCCCACATGAAGAAATGCTTGGAGCTCGGGGTGTCCGTGACATCAGTGGAGGATGCAGATGCAGAAGAAGCTGGTATGAATTAGACAGACTGACAGCGCTTTCTGGACAGATTAGCCAATATTGGGAAAAAACACTAGTCCCTGGAAGTGGTACAATAACAGCGGTCATAATGGAAAGAAAATAAGTTTCCACTCTGCCAGTTTAATGTAAAATAACCTACTTAAAGATACAGTTAAAATGGTCCCTGCTTGAATTCCATTATACTGGCAGGAGTGGAAACTAACCCGTGACCCGTTGAATCCAGTTGTACTGGATTGCAGTTACTTTACAAAAATTGCAAACACCTACAAAAGTTTTAACTACTTTGTCATAGAGAACCAAAGTAAGCTACTCTTACTGCATTTGGATAACGTTTTTGTAGATCAATTGTTGGTAACCCGTACTTTCCTTTTTAGACACCGGCGAGGACGGCCAGAGAGAGCGTAGGAAGATGCCAGGCATCATGGCTGACCACCAGTTCTCAGACGCGGATGATTCTGACGGCGGCGATGATGACGGGGATGATGTGGACGACGAAGAAGACGATGACGATGATTACGACGGCGACTCAACGCCCAAGACTCGCTCCAGAAGCACCAGCCCTCAGCCCTATGGCATCCCGTCTCTCTCCGTCACGGCTGTAGCCGCCTCGCAAGGCACCTGCTCCTCAGACCTCCTGGGCCACGGTCCCAAACCTCCCCTCTTCAGCTACTTCACCACCCTGCCCAGCATCCAGATCACCCAGCTAATGGTGCCCAGCGAGCGGGCAGGCAAGGGCCAGATGGCAGAGTACCAGCGGCTACTGCAGGGGGCCCTTGGTGAGGACTATAAGAGCAGGCTGGATGTGCCCAGTTCTATGGATGAGGACTTCAGCCTGTCTCCAGACCACAGTTCCTCTTCGTTGGACCTGTCCCCATCTCGTCTGTCCTCCCCTGGCCTGGACTCGTCCCCTCTTCGAGAGCACTCCCCCTCCCCCTCCTCGCGCAAGTACCTCTCCCCCCGACGGGACTTGTCCCCACGTGGCTGCCTGTCACCACGCAGGGAGGTGTCCCCTCTCAGGCACATCTCCTCAAAGAGAGACCTCTCCTTCAGGAGGGACCTGTCCCCTCGAAGGGACCTATCCCCCAGGCACATGTCCAAGGCTGGACGCCCCACATCACCCCGGAGGGACCTGGTGGCCAGGAGGGAGCTGTCCCCGCGCAGTCGACACCGGGGCATGATTAGACCCGTGTCCCCCAGGAGAGGCATGCACCATCACAGCGCCCCCTGGAGTCTTGGACAGCACCTACACTCTGAGATGTTGCCACAGGGCCAGCGAAGCAGGAGCCATTCAGAGATGGAGATGGTAAGTACCTGCAGTAATGACTAATTTCTTGTAGCTTTGCTTTTCAAACTACATAAATATTCTTAGAGCAGCGTTCATAAAATTGGAAAGATTTCAAACAAATTTACGTTTTTTATCAACCTTACCCTACACTCAATGATTTTCAGGATTGTCAAAATGTTATACCTTTACTATCAACCGTAAATGTTCTAGTGTCACAACCATCTCAGTGAAGGATGAAATATTTTCAAGGAACCTGTGTCTCAAACCGGGTTCTTTGTAGAAACTATTCTTTTTGTAATAACCTTTTTAAAATATACTTTTTCCTAAGATTGCATGCTAGTTTTTAACATTTGAGTAGAAAGCTTGATAGAAAACATTAAGGTATTTTGGTGGGGTTGTTGGTATTTTGGTGGGGTTGTTGGTATTTTGGTGGGGTTGTTGATTTGTTAACCATCTTCATGCAACATGATCAGTAATCTAATGAGAACTGTTGAAATTCTGCCCATGCAACTCATTAGATGGATTGGTTTTATTAGTGTCAAGGTAACGAGCAATCACAGTGAGTTCCCACCCCTATTTAGCAAATTTAGAAGAAGCTAACTAATGACTAGTTGTTTAAAAAATATTAAGCGGACTGACATGCAGGCCAACTAGACAGTATCTCCAAGCATTTTAAGTACAGTAGATAGCTTTGGAGTTATTCTTCTCTTCTTCATGCCATCTGGCTGGTTTTCATGGTACTGTGGGAAATGGAGATAAGGCAGCCGTAGCCATAACGCAAGCTTGGCTCATCAGTCCCTGGCGCAAAACACTTAGTCCAACAGTATTTTCTGTGAGAGTTTTGTTAAACTTCACTTTTCAGGAATCCCTGTTAAAATAAAGCATGAATATGGGGTCCGCGTGGCATAGTGGGTTAAGTCGCTGCATTGCAGGACAGTTTACGTCATGGTAATCAGTGGTTCGAGTCTGACTACATGTTCTCTGACTATGCCCGGAACCCCAGCAAGAGACTGTGCAAATTGGCATAGCGCTGCCCAAGATTTGGGATAGATTAATTTAATTATCTACCTTGCCATATGGCTCTCCAGCGACTCCTTGTGGGCACATGTAAGTTCAACCGTGGAAGTATATTTGGTGAGTGTAATCATCCCATACATGAGCTGACTAAAGGCTTCAGTGTTGGATTCGCAGTGCAAAAAGAATCGGCGGCTCAGCGACATGTGGTTGTATGAATCACGTGCACGCCCCTTACCATCTCGCATCGTCCAAGGAGTTGCGGAGCTGCCTACAAGGCAGGATCAGTTGGAATTGGACACGATGGGAGAGGAGAAAACATGGGAGGGAAAAATTCATTTTTTACTTATATTCAGCTTATAATAGTCAGTAGATACAGTGCGTTCTACCTCCTGAAAGTCCAATCAATGTCCTCTTACTGTTGCAGAGTTCCTCAGTCTACTAACCTACGGTAAATCATACTGTTAGAGGGCATTTTATATGCCCTTGAGTATATCACAGCACAGTGTAGTTGCTTTGCCTCTTATGGTTGTCATATCATACTGTATGTTGTCAAGATTTTTAATAGTTTAACTAGAAAGCAGATGAAATGAATAGTGCTGGGATGATATACATCGATACATAGCCCAAGATCCACTGGCACTATTAATTCCTTCTGTGTTGTTAACAGGGAAAGGGTTCCCCTCCACTTAGCAGCCGGGAGCCCCCCCAGGCCCACCAGGGTCTGTTCAGCCACCTGCCCCTGCACTCCCAGCAGCAGGTCCGCACTCCCTTCCCCATGATCCCCATCGGGGGTATCCAGATGGTACACTCTGTACCTGCCTCCGTCTCGGGCCTCGCCCACCCTGCCCGCATGCCCCTGCAGAAGAGCACGTCGGAGGAGTCTAGCACCAGCGAGGCCTCTTTTCAAATAGCCGACGGAGGAGACGGAGCCAGGGTGGCCGCCGCCTCGTCGGACTCACCCCAGTGCCCCGACGCCTCATCGTCCTGGGCTACCCCGGTCCCGTCCCCCGGCTTGTCCTTACCAAGGTCAGGAAGTAACCAGGATAAAGTAGAAATGTCAGACAGCAAGGACATTAAGCAGCAGGAAGAGAGCATACAGACTTGTACCAAAGCCATCGCCTCACTCTGCATCGACACGAAACTTGACTCTTTGGAGAAGGAGGCAACTGCCGGCTCTTCAGAGGCCCAACAGAGGCCCCCCCCCCTGCTGCCCCAGTCCTCCCACAGCCCTTATCCAAGCCCTGAGGAGAGCGCCCCCAGCAGGATTCAGCACTTTAGTGGCCCAGAGGTTAAGCAGTCCCCGGCTGGCCGCTCTGCTTCCCCTCTCCCTCTGCACTCCGGCACGGAAACCTCCCCGCCGGCCACATCAAAGGGCACCGCGGGTCCCACAGTCGGCCCTGGCCATCGTGCCGAGAGGAGGACGCCAGGTCAGCAGGGCCCGGGGGAAAGGTCGGCAAGCACAAAGAGAGGCAAAGATATATCAGAGAACAGGTGAACATTGTTAAAAAGGGAGTGATGCGCAACGTGAAAACATCAACCCATACAATCACACACAAACAAGTCTATAAGTAGATACTCTGTAGTTTCATGTATGTGTACAGCATGCCTTTTATAACCTGGTTTGCTATTTTAACAATTTCTTTCTTATTTAAATTTTCAAAGGATATACATACAGTATATGTTAACTTATATATGAGCCTGACCAAATTGCTTATGGACTCTCAGCCTGGTACTTTTAAATGTACAGATGTGTGTGCCTTTTCTTTACTTTGTGCTTATATTCTTATAAGCATATTTAGCAGGAAGATATGTAAATATATCAAGTTTGTGTATCAGCTTTGTAATAAATGCAACTTCCCGTCTTTTTTAGACGCCTGAGTCTGAAGGACGTTAAGTATCAATATATGTAAGGTTGCACTAAAACATATTTTTATATGAGTGAAATTAAATGGCTTTTGTGTACAGCAGCAATTCTATAATACTATTTATTGTATCATGTTTCATAAATTGTACATTTTTCTTAATGTTGTGGATGCCTTTTCTATGTAAAGCATGGGTTTTGCAATAGCATAAATAGAGCAAAACATATGTACACTGTAAAATGGCTTTTTATGTTAGAAGTATTTATATACACCTAAGTGAATGCACTTTACTTGGCGGTATATACATATTATAAAATTTACAAGAATATATACCTAGTATATAAATATATAAATATATATATAGAAGATATATATGCACTTAAGTTTTAGATTGACACCCACATACAGTATGGTAGTTGGTTCTAAATGCTCGTAACTTTTTCTCTCCTGTTGGCTGGATTGGCTACACTAGTTGTGATTTTTTAATTTCATTTTTTTACAAACATTAGAACTGTTCAGCATTAAGTGAATCAACATGTGCACATTTGCATTTCTTTTTGGTTTCATTCAATGCGTACTGCAGTAGTAGTGAAATATTAAAGATAGTTTGATCTTCTGTGAATGACGTTGCTTGAAGTACTTGATTTATTGATTGGTAGGGGGAACATTCCAGCAGATGTAAATATTAAATACCCAAGAATTAACACGCACACACAAACACACAGGCATATACACACAAACACGCATATACCCACATTCATACATATTTATACATGAAAAATTTTAATTCTGGGCAATGCGATTGGTTCATCCAATTTTATTTTAACAGGCTTCAGATATCCCAATCTTTGAAAAATGCACCTTATGTTTCATACATTTTGAGGGTACAGTCCCATAGTATATCAATTTTGGAACTGGGATTTGGAATCCAGTTGCTATTAAAGAACCTACGTGAATAGGAGCATTCAGCCAGTGCACTCTTGTATGTATATCTGTATTTTGTATGGTGTGTATACGATCTGTGTAATTTTCTCTTTGGACATTTTGTCAGTAGTCCCTGGTATTCACTTAACTGTATTAACATGTCTTTAAATCGAAGGTATCAAAGCACAAATCATTGTATGGAAACAAAAAAGGACAAATGGTGGACAGACATAAAAAGGATAACTTTGTGATGTTTAGTGGAAAGTACAATATCATGTAAGACCCCAGTTTCAATAATGAAGTTCCACAGTGCAGGTGGAAATAAAACGGATTTGTTGTTTTCAAATAAATATGACTACAATAAAATGCAATTGATGCTTTTATTATTTGTCTTTAAGTGACCCATTTATATATGTGGACTTTACATTTGAAATATCACAGTATGTACAAACTGTATCTGGACATTAGCAATATCACATAACGGTAGTAGAGCATCTTCCACTGTACAGTATGTACCATTTCACTATAGCATAGGCACACCAGTATTTCATGTAAACTTATGGTTTGGACTCTAAACCTTCAAGTACACTTGATCAAATACCGCTGTCTTACCTTTTCTAAAACCCATTAGATATAATCTCCAGATGCTAATTTTAGTCTATCACTGTCACTCCAATTCTAACTGCATGAACCGTGTAGTTACTTCCCTTTGGTTTAATTCGCTCTGACATAACTAGGTTTATTATTCCCACTAATGTGTTTGGCATTCAGATAACTTTGAAAGATACTTTAAAGTTGGTGGTATTTTAGGCTCGATAAGATTTGATTTCTTTACTTGAAAGTAATTACGTTTACTAAATTGTCTTGGGAATTCTCACTTTAGATGATTTCAGACCCATACTGAACTGTCATCCTCATGAATATTGCAACTGTCAAATTGTCCTTGTTTAAATTGTACAACATCAAACTGCATTAACACAAAATGGACATCCCATCATTGCAATAATGCAAATGTTACATTTATTCAAGTATTTCAGTTGATGTTGTTATCCAGATCAACTCATAGTTGTAAATAAATGCATGCAATGTTTTTTCTCGTACTGTCACCCAGTGAGAATCAAACGCACTGCCCTGGTTTGGTAAACCTCATCACATTAATCAAAATGTAATAAATGTTGTTCAAGTAGAATCTTTAAATAATGTATTATTTACAATACATTTCATCCAGCCATCTAATGTCAATGGGTTGTTTTGTACCCAGGCTTACAAGAGTTGTAGCATGCTGTTGTCACAGCTGTAGACGTTTGATATATTCCTTTCTTTAGACCTCCATCAGAGTGGCAGGCAGGCGGTTGAGCGTCGACCCTGAGGACATGGCTGGGTTACTCAGACACCTGCCATCCTTCTGACCTTGTCCTGTCCCTTCATGTCCAACCCTCCCTGAAGAACACCCTCCAGACTGTCATGACTGCTGCAATGGCTGCTGGAGCCACCCTCTGAATATAACTAAGCTACCAAGTCACTAGTGTTCTGTTCTAGATCTTTAGTCTGGGAGTCCTAATTCACTTCTAATTTGGATAACTCGAAACATACCCATTGAGTTGGCGGTGCCTAGTGCTAGTAAAAAATAATACATTGTTTGGGATTGTAGTAGTTGTAGTAAGATATGCCTACAGTGAGACCTTGCTGTTAACTCGATCTAAGCCTTACTCAAACCCTGACCTTAACCACTCAGAAACCTTGCTGTTAACTCGTATCATGTCGTAATGTATTGTTTGTAACCATGGTGATAGTGAGGAAAGAAAGGATAAAAAAGATTATTTATTACTTCATCGCGCAGGAATAGAAAACAAAATACATGTAAAGTGTCCACGTGGATTCGAACTCGCAATCTTCGGGATGTGAGTCGCATGTTTTTACGCACACCCACCCAGTCAGAAAACTTGCTGCTAGCTCGATGTAACACATATCATGTCGTAATGTATTTTTGTAACCATGGTGATAGTGAGGAAAGAAAGGATAAAAAAAGCATACTTGCAACACGTCAGCATCGCGTTGGAATAGAAAACAAAATACATTAAAAGTGTCAGCATGGATTCGAACTAGCAATCTCTGGTATGTGAGTCGCGTGTTTTTACGCCCGTCCACCATCCCCAACCTACCAACCTGCAAAATCTACGCTATTTACACTCTGCTACGTCATCATCTGATTCCGTGAAACTGCCACGGATTTGAAAGTTATATGTTTTTAACAATTTCATGCAGATGTTCATACTATATGTACCCAATGTCATCAAAATAACTCAAATTCAAACATATATTTTAACTGCTGAAAATTTTAATATTGACTGATTGTACTTGAACAGGGTTCTAGATTATCCACATCAACACAATTATAAGGGTTAGGTTTAGGGTTAAAGTTAGTTTATTTTCGATTCTCTTATTTTTTTCAGAAAATCGTAAAGTACTCATAGCCAAGTGTTGGTCACTGGAAATACTGGCTAATGGCTAACACTTATCAAACAATCACCTGCAGTCCAGATCATCAAATCTGCCATTATATGGTACAACTATTGTTGAGAACACATCAATCTATCTGCATTTTGTTCTCATGCCAAGGTACCCTACATGATTTGCAAAGATGTCCTTAAACAGTGTGCCAGAACACGAATATCCCTTCTTCCTTGAAATACCATGTTAGGGAGGAGTTGTCCCCGCGTACCCCTGCTTAGACAGACCGACAATATCCCTGCATGTTGCCATAGAAACCTAATTCACACAGAGATGAGATAAAAACTCATAGTATGTGAAGAGCATTGCATTTCGGATTTTGTAGTTGACATGAGTAAACTTGAGTTTCACAGAAAATCTTTTATACAGCAGTACCGTACGTGGTCTAAGTTCTGTTTTAGGGTTCGCAATACTCTTCAGAACCTATCATATCTTTTGGAATTATTGTCATATATGGTCGACAAGAATGAACTTAACAGGCTTCTGGTTGGATAACTAACAAACCGTTGTGTATTTAAAAATATATACTGAATGTACACTTATCGACCACTTCATAGGTACATCTTGCTAGTACCTGCTTTTGTCTTTGGAACTGCCTGCATTCCTCGCGGCACAGATTCAACAAGGTGCTGGAAACATTCCTCAGATATTTTGGTCCAAACTGACATTATTCCATCAAGCAGTTGCTGCAGATTTGTTGGATGCAGATCCATTAATAATCTCTCATTTCACCACATCCCAAACGACCTCAATTCGAGGCCATTTGAGTACAGTGAACTCATTATTATGATCAAGAAACCAATTTGAGCTAAATTGAGCACTATGACATGGCCCAACATCCTGCTGGAAGTAGCCATTAGAAAATGGGTTCACTGTGGTCATAAAGGGTTAGACATGTTCAACAACAGTACTCATTTACAATCTTTTAACATTTTGTCATTTAGCGGACGCTCTAAACCAGAGTGACTTACAAAGAATACAGGGACACCCCCCCGGAGCAACGTAGGGTAAAGTGCCTTGCTCAAGGATACAATGCCATTTTGCACAGTTGAACCGGCAACATTCCGACTAGTCTAACTCCCTAAACACTGAGCAATCTGATGTGGCTAGTCAGGTTGACTGTGGAATTCAAACAATGCTCAATTGGTACTAAGGGGCCCAAAGTGTGCCAAGAAAATATCCATCACACCATTACATGTACACCACCACAACTAACCTGAACCATTGATACAAGACAGGATGGATCCATGCTTTCATTTTGATCATGTCAAATTCTGACCCTACCATCTGAAAGTCACAGCAGAAATTAGAGACACATCAGACCAAGCAACGTTTTTCCAATCATGTAAATATTAGGCTCAATTTCCTGTTCTTAGCTGACAAGAGTGGCACCCAGTGTGGTCTTCTGCTGCTGTAGCCCATCTAATTGAAGGGTCAAAGTGTTATGCTTTCAGATATGCTATTCTGCATACCTTGGTTGTAATAAGTGATCATTTGAGTTACTGTTGCCTTTCTATCAGTTTAAACCAGTCTGGCCAATCTCCTCTGACCTCTGCCATCAGCAAGGCATTCCCGCCCAGAGAAATGCAACTGGATATTTTCTCTTCTTCTGACCATTCTCTGTAAACCCTAGAGATGGTTGTGTGGGAAAATCCCAGTTAAGCAGCACTTTCTGAAATACTAATACCAGCCCATCTGGTACCAACAACCATGCCATGTTTAAAGTTACTTAAATCACTTTCCTCCCCATTCTGATGCTTGGTTTGAACTTCAGCAGATCGTCTTCACCATGTCTACGTGCCTAAATGCATTGATTTGCTGCCACATGATTGGCTGATAAGATATTTGTGTTAACAAGCAATTGAACAGGTGAACCTAATGAGTGGATATATAAAGTTTGGTATGTGTGTTTTGTGTGCACCTAAGAACCCATTGTTTCCATTATGCACTTTTGTGTGAATGAAAGTTGTGCTTAAAGTTGGGGTATCCTGTACCCTAAAAAATAATCACTGTGTATAATGTAAAAAATCCATGTATATTAGTAGATTGTTATTTTTTGTGGACTGTCTTTGGGGTAAACTGGTTTCAGAACCTTAGTCATGTGGTAGATATATACTGCCATCTGTAGGTATGATGAAGTAATACATCTATGTAAAGGCTGGTAAAATTAGATGGGAAGGTATGATACGGTCCAGCCACAACAACCAAGAACCTGTTTACAAACAATGGGTTAATTTGCCTCTTCCTCCCACGGACTACGTCTTTGGAACTCCCTTCCTGACAGCCTCAGGGATGTCCACTGTTGAGGCTTTTAAAGCAGGCCTTATGACACTATTTTTTTAGCTGCCCTACTCTTCCTTTTAATCAAATTATTAAACTGTGTACTGTTTTAGGGGCGCAGATGGCTCAGTGGAAAGGGAAGTAGTCAGAAGAAGCACTTTACCCTAATTGCTCCCAGATCGTTGCTGTAAATAAAATTTGTTCTTAGTCAACTTACCTGGTTAAATAAAGGTAAAATTAAAATATATATATATTAGCATGTATATACTCTATACATGTGTGTATTTGTACAGTTGCAATCAAAATTATTCAACCCCCATTGCATATTAGGTTTATTGTCAGAATTTACAGACTTTCAGCTGTTTGCAATGAACAAATCAAACAAAAGCAATTTAAATAGCTCAACAC
The DNA here is from genome assembly GCA_016801145.1 of Umbra pygmaea. Taxonomy (NCBI): domain Eukaryota; kingdom Metazoa; phylum Chordata; class Actinopteri; order Esociformes; family Umbridae; genus Umbra; species Umbra pygmaea. The sequence goes on from JACXGM010006085.1 coordinate 25,892, forward strand.
AACGAATGCTTCAAAGGCAACTCATTATGACTTCTCCAGTCTCAAAATTGTTCAAACACCTTGATAGAATCCCACACAACAGCACATATATGCAAAACAGGTGTTGTCTCGATCCTGTTGTCTCAGAAATCTGGTTGCAGCCATTGATAGCTTACTTTTTCTGCCCTATCCAGGTAGTGTAACCACCATTCCCTTCAATTTGAACTTGCAAACTATGCTTCCAATGATGTCTCTGGGAACATTCAGTGCCTTTGCTATCTTTTTGTATCCTGTTCCTTTTTCGTGAAGGGCGATGAGTTCATCTTTTAACTTTTTGGACCATTCTTTTGACTTTGTTTAGCCATTTTTCTCACACACAGTTCAATGTAACCCTCATTAAACCCATAGTCAGTTCAGGTATTTTAGGTGTTACAGCTCAAACAAACTGGTGCAACTAAAGAAGCCCTTGATTAGTTGCATCAGGTGTTTTGCATATTTGTGCTGTTGTGAGGGATTCTATTCAGGGGTTTGAACAATTGTATACTAATCAGCCCTGCTCAAGCATTTAGAGCTTATTTTATTTTATCTCATTATACCTCATCAAATTTCACTTTTCATAACTTTTACTTTATCACACCTTACAAATGACCGCAGAATAAAATATAATCATGCATTTTTTATGTTGCAGTTCAAAACAGCCTCAGGCAAGACCATGTCAAACAAAGTCTGCCTCAGTTACTGTCTGACAATCCTACAATATGCAGACACTGCAGTGAGTATTTATGCCAACACACAGTCACATCCTGGCCGTTGTACTGACAGTAAATGTGTTCTTATATGTCGGTTAATGATTAAGTCTTACTCTGATTGGGAGCAGAACTCTTTCCATAAGGTATAGAGGAACTTTTGTTGTCCAGGTTTGGCTTCTGGTGAGATGGATTAAGTCGTCTCTTTTGGCCCTGAGTGCTAGTTAGCTAGGAGACTGGAGCCACATATGTACAGCATGGGAACTCCAGAGTCATAAATGAAACCAGATGTAAAGCCGATAACAACGTTCTCTGATTCAGACTAATGTTATTGTTTACCAATGATATTGATACAATGTACAATAGCTCCTCTAGAGGAATCGTAGTAATATCTGCAATGAGACCTGAGTATTGTATTGAAATGAAATGCATATTATGGAGAAAGGCTTAGGTAAAGTTTGTCGGATTCTATTTACTGAAAAATGTTTATGTATAAACTGTATATATTATATTCTACATAGTTAATTTTTAACATTATTGATACCATATCTGACGTTTTTCCCATCTTTTGTACGTCACAATGTTGCTAATTTAGAATAAAACCTTAATCATGTTTTGATGAAATGCACACAAAAATGGGACCTTCAAAACACAATTCCATATTTATATCCTTAGGCTAATTTGGATTCGGGAAGGAGATTTTAATGTCTCTTTCTGAGAAGGAGAGCTGTTGTTTTTTTTCTTTAACATCATCCAGTCTGCTTTGCGGAACCAAGTCGTAGGGAAAAAGCTGTGCAGTAATGAGTTAATTACTCTGTAATTAGGAAATGGTAGTGCAGCATAATGGTGGGTTTACAGCGGTGGCCTCTCCCTGGGGCGCAGGCTTGTTATGTTGGGTTTATGCTCATCCCCTCCATGAGATGGCCTACGGTCGTGCCAGATGATGTCCTCTCTTTCTGCCTTTCTCCCATTCTCTCTCTTTCCGTCTAGAGTATAACTGTACATGTCCAAACAGCCCCCACCTTCTCATTGAACCTGGCAAGACTGCTTCTCCTCTGCCATGCTAGTATTTCCACCCGTACTCACTATCCTCACAGAGTGCAGAAGGTATCTAAGGAGAACAAAACAGCCCAGAATGCTTTGCGTTTGAGTCAGGTCTAGGTAAATTGTGACCTCAGCTGCCTGCCATCATTACAAATACTTAATAATACTGGCAATTGTAAATATTAGTGGATAGAACAACAGAAATTCAGTTGCAATGTACTTAAAGAGTAGTTCACTAAGCCACCCGCATTGAATAGGCGTTGAAAAGAGGTACGGTATTTCAAATAGGTTCTCGGTGGGAAAGGTTAGCTCGAACATACTGACATGTTACCACTATATAGAGAGGCAAGGCCAGTTTATCTGGTGTAAATAGGGAAATGTATATGTTTGCAGAAATGTGAAGTAGCTAATTCAATGCTGTTTAATCACTATTAATAGTATTTATTAGTAAGTATATGTTCCACAGTATTGTCTTCTACTCTGTAGACTGTTTTAATATTATGGGATGGAATTCCCTCTGTCAGAAGGCAGATTGGCCCCAATGGTCATATTATCAGAGAGAACATCCAGAACTGGACATTTGAAGAGGGACAAACAGACGTACATGTAATGTAAGTAGCCCGAAGTGGCATGGACCGAAATGGAATAAGGAGATGGAGAGATGGAGGGAGGAAGGGCAGTGGTGCAGACAAGAGCTAAAGCAGCAGGGACGATGGAACCCAGTGAAACAGAGGGGACATATGGTTCAAAAACCTGTTCCTGGTTACATCACTGCACTTCCAGGCCACATTTGGCAAAGGTTTGCCCAGCAAGCAAAGAAGTTAAGGGTTGTCAGGCATAGAGGGGAGGACGGATGGAAAGAGAGAGCAGGTCTAATATTGTTGACGTGGGTTTTGGGCTTGGGTAAAGTCTGGCTCCAAGTCTGTTTGTTATTCTTAGAGCTGCACTGTCGTCATCCGCTCCACGTTAGTGGTAGTTCATAATATCACGCTGTCACAAAACGTACACTATCAGCATATGGACTAAGTCCACCCCCCAACAATGGTCTGATGAAAAGAAAAATCATGGTGGGTCATATGAATGTGAATGTTATATTTGCAATAGACAAAATAATTAAACCATTTTTACATTAAGGGCTGAATACCAACGGGGAAAATTTGTGATTTTGTAAGGTAGTCATGACAAGAAAATCCTACATGATAATCTGGAATCAGCAAATACTGTCTGTAAATATTTTGTCAATCATAAAATGTTACCTTAAAAGCAATTGTCCAAGAACTCCCAAGTACTTTCCATGAAACCAAACCTCTAAGTATGGGCCTAAAAGTTATAAAACATTTAAAGTAGCAATCAAGAAATGTGTTTTTCTGGTTGCGTAATTACATGATTCAACAAAGAATCAACGATCAGCGATCCTTTGCTGAACCTATCCTTAGTACTGTTATTTTAGCTCATTCATAAATGGTGGACGTGGTAACTTTATTATGGTTACTGGAAACGTTTGGACAGGTCAAAAATCTGTTGTGCAAAGCCACCGCAAGGCATTCTGTTGTGGCGAGGCCAAGAAAGCAAAACATTACAGAAAGTGGAGTCTTTGTTTCAGGATACATAACAAATGTCTTTATTGTTTTGTTAATTCAGAATAATAAAATGTCTACATTTTGATTGTGAATCCAATGCTTTTGAACTCAAACTCTTTGGAAGAAATTGTACTGTTGGGTTTGTTGTGCTTTATAGGCAACAAATAAAGGTGCTATTTGTAGAATTTCAGCCATTACAACAGAACTACTTTCTCTTTCAAGTGTCCAGCTTACCAATGCTGTACAAGTTGTAAGTCTTGATTTATATTGGATAATGATTTCCTGCTATGCAGTGCTTGTTACACACAAAAGCATTACCTAAAATGTATGTCAAAAACAGACCCACACAAGTCCATTGACAAACACTATGGAAGCACAACTGGTCATGCACTCATTGACATTCTTGTTCAAATGGCAAAATAAGTACTGTACAGTGTAGGGCAAATGTATTGCTTTATCAGATCTATCAAGACATTTAATTTGTATAGCTTTTGTAAGCTGAAGAAAAGTATTGTCGATCACAATCGCTAAATTCTTCACAGTGCCCCTTTAAAATGTGTGAGTCTGTTTTGGTCTATCAATAAATTGTGTTTTTGTTATTTGTTGTTTCCATTTTTCTGTGGATCCCAGGAAGAGGAGCTTTTGCTTTAGCATGAGGTAATGGGCATTAAAACAAATAAAACAGCTTCAAACAAGTGGGGAAAATGCTTCGATGGTTGAGACATGGCACGCCTCAGCTGTGTTGGAACATGCTTGTGCATCATGTGACACATGTATTCTTGTGACAAATGCATATGACAAATGTAGCTACTGACTTATATTTTCAGTCTATAAGGTGTCTATTCCAGTAAACAACAAGTTGCAGTCACAAATTTGCCAATCAGCCTACCTGGTCAAATAATGGGGAAATAAAATATTTCAGATACATACATCTCTTTTGAAAACATTCACGGATATCCCTGTGCTTACAAACGCACACATTCGAATCTCAGACTTTTCAACAATAAAATAATTTTCTCATCCTGGTGTTTTCCAGAAGGGATAATCAGTAATAATCACATTTGATTTCTCTCCACACATGGCTTCCAAACCACAGAGGCCACTAGTCCATGAGAAGCAGGATGTGGTAAAGCCCCTGTAAATGGCCACCGAGACACACTATAATGCGGTCTCTCTCACAGTGCTATGTCTGAAGTGCTGTGTCTGATTGTGGCAAGAAGTGGCACTGGCTTTAGGAACCCAGTTAATCCAAATCCTTCAATATAATGGGGCTGGCAACCAGCAGAATCACAGCTCCACAGTTCTGTCCCATAGTTATCTGGTCATGTTACACAGAGGTCCGTATAGCCTAGCCCGTACAGAGACCTGTAGTCATGTTACACAGAGGCCCGTTGGTGTCACGCGTTGTTACGCGTGGTTTCATTATAAGAAGAAAACAAATATACAATGCAGGTTGCACAATGTGTCGTGTTGCTGCTTCATCTCTAGCTTTTCACCTTCAGAATCTAAATCTAGGATTCTAGGTGCTTCTATCTTGTAGCCAAGCAAGATCACTCGTGTCTCTTTCAAGTACCAGTTTACAAATGGCGTAACATTTTAGGAAAAAAAATTGAGCACTTGAGAATTTTTCGTATTTTTCGACAAAGAGAAAATCAAATCTGTTGAATACACTTTGCGAATTTTTTTTGCGGCTATTTTTAATTTTCTTTGTCGGTATGTATGTCGGTATGTATGTTGGTATGTATGTCGGTATATATGTCGGTATATATGTCGGTATGTAGGTGTAGACGGAGTGGAAGTGCACGGACATGCATGTGGTCCGGAGTCGTGAGCTTGGACATCCATGTCAAAATGAAATTTTATGTTAGTATATTTATGGTATACTTTAAACAATATGTTTAGAGTAAATGTAATTATTGTATTGAAGTGTAATAAAATAACCTTTAGAGTTTACTGAAAGACTGGAAGCATAAAGATTTTGGGAAAATACTCAGGGTGTTGTTAAGGGTGTGTAGAACAAAAAGTTGAGGGAATTTGTTCTTTGCAGCAAAGAGAGTTAAACGAGAACAAAAAGTGAAGTTTCACAGAAGTAAAAGTAGGCAATGCATGACTCACTCAGGTGATGTGGATTTTGACGTTGATCCAGGGAGCGAGATGTGTGTCTAGGCCTTGATGTGTGTGTGTGAGGACCGTGGGAGTGGAGATCTGGATGTACTGGAGCGATTCCAGTGCTATACTAGACACCCGAATAAGACTCCATTGTTCTTCTCCAAACTAGGTGTTTTGCGAGAAATTCTGGAGAAAATGGGCACTTGATTCACAGAACCACCATTACATAATGCCAGTAACCGGTAGATGCGGTTGCAATACAGATGTAGATCTGTTTTCTTCCTAACAATTCAACACTGTTTTGCACAGTTTGGAGAAAAAAAAATTGCAATCACATCCCGGAAGAATAAGACTCTCAAGAGCACATTTGTTTTCTGTTAGTGTACGGATCTGTGTTAGAGAGGAAGGCAGGCACGAGGAGATATTTGTTGAGTGAAATAAGGAATGAGCGAAAACTAGAAACTAACAAAACAGAGAAAGCAGGGGGGTCCGCGTGGCGTAGTGGGCTAAGTCACTGGCTAGCAAGACAAGCTACAACATGATAATTAGTGGTTCGAGCCTGACTATGGCATCTCCAACTTTGCCCGGAATCTCCAACACGAGGCAGCGCAAAATGGCATAAGTTCGATTATCTACAGTACCTTGCCCAGTCGCTCTTCAGCGACTCCTTGTGTCCAGATCGGTGGCCTTTAAGTTCAATCAAGAAAGTATAGTTGGTGAGTGTAATCATCCCACACATGATCTGATTAAAGGGTTCTGTGTTGGATGAGCAGTGTGAAAAGCACCACCTGACTTGGGGATATGTGGTTGGATGAACCATGTGAGCGCCCTTCACCATCCCTCATCTGTCCAAGGGGTTGCAGAGCTGCTGACAAGGCAGAGATATTGGAGAAATTGGACAAGACCAATTGGGAGGAGAGAAAATGGGGAATAAAAAAACAGTAAGCAACGGTGTAAAAACCAGGCGCAATCCTTAGAAAAAGGCTCAATAGCTCTACACTTAAGGAAAAACTAACAGGCATAGAAAACTCCCATAGCATTGCATACTAGAGATGAATAAAGACACACAGAGCAGACACTTGCATTATGACAATCACTGACAGCCAACAAAACAAACACAGTTTAAATACTGGACTAGATGAGCAAATGACCAACATGGGAATACAATTAAACTTACAAGCACAGAATCTATTGTTGGGTAAATAGTAATTGAAATATCCAGGTAAGCAGTATAGACAACAATCAGACATGCGGGGGATCCTAAAATAACACCCTGCCACGGGCTATGCCATGATAGTACCCCACCCCAAAGGAGCGGCCCCAGCCGTAAGAACCAACCAAAGGGAAGGGGGCACGGTTCAGAGGGTGGCCCTGCTGGCACAAAGAGTGGGCGGCGCGGCCGATATCGGCTGAAGGGGCAGGTCTGCTGACCCCAGGAGAGTAGGAAGAGCCTTCGGTACCGGTGCAGAGGGTGTGGCCAGGTAAACAATAGAAAGCAAAAGTGTGCAAACAAGGCGCAGTCCTTGGAGAAAGGCTAAATTATTCTAAACTTAAGGAACAACTAACAGGTATAGAAAACTCCCATAGTTTAGCATACTGACAGCCAACAGAACCAACATAGGACTTTAAATAGCAGACTAGATGAGATAATGACAAACAGGTGAATACAATTAAACTGACAAATACATGATCTATTGGTGGGTAAATGGAGTTATTGAAATGTCTGGGTAAGCAGTATAGACAACAATCAGACAAACAGGGGTGCCAAAAGAACCCTGCCACGGCCTAAGAAGAGACTGTTGGCCTCTACAATTCTTACAAGGTCTACCACGCAGTAAACATCAGCGATGGACTTCCCAATACATTTCTAATTTCAAACCATACTTTAACATTTAAATTCTGTCACTTATAAAAAACTGTGATTATTAGCTGTTGAATTTATATCTTAAAATGGTGCTAGGCTACTGGTGTACTACAATAACTATGTTACTACTACTACAACAATTTGTTGGGTTTACAGTTTTTTCCGATTGCTAAAACACAAAAAGTGAATGCTCAGACCAAAGCGTCGAAACCGTAACGTTTGCATGCATTTGGTACACTCAGGCACCAAATGAATAAACACAATGTCGGCATGGCACCGTAAACAATTCTGTAACACACGGTGCAAAACACTACACACATCGTGCATGTGTTACACACTTTGGCCAAT